>OOFC01050209.1:35372-59948 GCA_900323345.1 Pseudochromis fuscus | reverse complement strand
CTCAAAGCACTTGTACAGAGACCATTATTCATTCATACCGGTGGTGGTAAGCTAAGCTAGCCACAGCTGCCCTGGGGCAGACTGACGGAGGCATGGCTGCTAATTTGCGCCTACGGCCCCTCCGACCGCCACCAACCCATTCATCCAACATTCATGCAGGGCAAGGTGGGTAAAGTGTCTTGCCCAAGGACACACCGACAATGACTGGGAGGAGCGCGAATCGAACCACCGGTTGGTAGACGGCTGCTCTACCACTGAGCCACTGCCGTATTATCTTACAAGCATTGTATAGATTGCCTGATCTTATGTATAAACAAAAACAAAGGGATGAGGTACGCTACATTGTAAATATGAACCCCACATCTAATGTACCAAAAGTGATTACATACAATTTCCAGTTTAGCTGGATGAACACAAGAGAACATCTCTCAATTTTAGCCTGATTTGTGTAAAATACAACATGCCTGTACATGGTACTTCCTCAACAAGTAGGACATCAAACTGTGAGGCTTTCTGAAGATGGAGCAGATACTGAACATAAGCCAAAATACAGCTGCAACAGTCCTTAGGCAGTATTACAAGAGACAGAATGACCAACAACAGAAGGCACAGCAGTCATCCTCAAAAAAGGGCAGTACACACAGTTTGCTTTTTTTGCACATCCTTGCATTGAAAAACAAACAGCCTGGTAAGTGCTGCTGACTTCTGATGGCAGAAAGACGATTTGTGCAAACGTGTTTCAGTTTCTGCTCAGTGTGAGCGGCACTGCAGGAAGTTAACCTCTATAAAGAAGAAAACCCTGACTACCAAGAGTGCAGAGCTGAACTTTGACAAAAAAAAACAAACATAAAAAATAACCCTGAAAAATATATATCACATAGTGGTCAGATGAAACCTAAATTAAAAATGAGTGTGGATCAGACGGGGTACAGCATCTTTGGCGTGAACCACAACATGACTACCGCCGTGATTTCATACTGCTGACTATGCACCATGGAGTGTGTTGATTGATACCAAATGAAAAGATGACTCGCAATCTCACGGACTCAGCAAGAGAGAAATTTTGAACATGACAATGAACACGCTGCAACATTCACACAAAAGTTTTTTAAGGAGGGAAAAAAAGTGAAAACCCTGACCTGACCAAGTGCATCCCCTGACTTGAATTCAACAGAACACCTTTGGAGTATTTTTAAAGTGGAGGTGCAGAACAACAAAACCCCTCTAGCAAAGAGCAGCTGAAGAGAATAATGTGCAGAAAAGCAGAACATCTCTCCGCAGATGTGTGCAAGACCGGTATCCTGGATGCCCAGGAGTATTGAATCTGTCATCAAAGACAAAGCCAGACACACAAAACATAAAAAAATAAAGTCAATATAACATCAGATACCCCACAAATATCAGATACCTTATAAAGATCACAATCATTGTAATCATTGCACAGGAATGTACTCAATTCTGCTGCACACTGTATTGACGAACTGATTAAACAGCGTTACAAACCCACTCGACAGTGTCTGACAAAGTTTAGCTCGCCTTAAGCAGTGTGAGTAGTGACCGACTGACACCAGCTCCCCCTCTCCTGGGCTTTGCCAAAGCTGTATGCACTCACTGCTCAGACTACTGCAAACCAACAGAAAATCTGAATCCTCAGCTCAGCTTGATTCAATTTGGCTGCTGCTGATAGATTAACTCATTTAAAACGATTCCCGATTCCACAAGTTTTCAGCTTCATGTCCAGAGTCGGGTATAATGAGACAACATAACACTTAAATATCCTGGCATTCATTTTTTGGAAACTGTTTACACAGACATGATACTGAGGACATCTCACAGTGATCAGATGCTCGTATCAATCATTAAAGAAGAAATCATCCTCTCGCAGCAGAGGAAGTGGAGGTGGCCTAAACATGTAGGGGCTCCTCTTTACTGGGGAGCAGCTATGTTATTATGTAATGGGAAAATAGAGAGTATGAGCGAGTGAGCATGCAGAAGGGGGTATTTGGCATAAATTAGGCAAGGCATTGCAATTTTCGAGGCAGATAATTGGACATGGCTTCGTGCCATGAGTTGGCCAAAGCCCCTGAAGCTCTGAACTCATTTGCTGGGATGCAGAGCACCTTGTCAGGGTCACAGTGTGGAAAATCTCCCTCCTCAAAACACACACGTACACATGTATCAGGGCCTGAGACCGACTCCTTGAGTTCTATCAGATAGGAGTTAATTTTACATGAGATTAACTTCTTCATTGCAGACCTACTCTTAGATTTTTCTGGGCTAAAACTTTGATTGGTGTCACGGTTGTTTATTTTGTAGAATATTGAGGATATACAAGATGTTATCGTTTACAGTAAATTTTCACTAAATACGGCACCTTACATCAAACTGCAGTTAGCTCCTTTTCTGGTCAAAAGGTGAAATTGCTAATTGTATGTTGTACACTTACACATTACCTTTCAATTCGTCATGTTTGGCTTTGATGTGCATCCACCTCAATTACCAATATGTGACGATAAATTGCTTGCTATCTGGTGTATTGCAAGTGGCCATGATATCCTCTGTTGGAGTAGATTGAGCTTAATTTGCTCAGTAAATATCTGCTGGACATTTTCAATATGAATTCAGTTTTGTTTCCCAACATGAACTTTATGGAGCTCCTAAAGGGACATGAAGAAAAAAATACATTTTGATGGAGAAAAAAAATAAAATGCAGTTATCTGGTGCACACAAGATACTTATCTGGTGAACATGAGATAGCATTTCCGGTACACAGAAGAGTATGCAGAATTTGTTTAATTCTTCAGTTCATGAATTAGGTTGAAAATTACTGAACATCGCCATCCACAGCTGTTATGCCACTTTAAGGTGGACCGGGAGATTCAGCCACTTCTCTATACTGGAAATGCTATCTTGTGCGTACCACATAAGTATCTTGTGCGCCTGTGAAACTATCTTGTGTTCACAAGATACTTATCTGGTGCACATGAGATACTAACGTGTGAGCACGAGATACCATTTCCTGTTGTATATCATGCACACAAGATAGCATTTCGAGTATAGGGTTAGGGCTAGTGAATTTCCCAGTCCACCATAAAGTGGCATAATGCCTGTGGATGGCATTGTTCAATAATTTTCAAGCTAATTCATGAACTGAAGAATTGAACAAATTATGCATACTCTTCTATATACCGGAAATGTTTTCTTGTGTGCAAATTTTGTCCCATAAGGGTAGGGGTCTCAAACTCGTGCCATGGAGGGCTGAGACCCTGCAACTTTTCTTTCCAACCATCTCCCCAGCAGCTGATCTCACTGATGAGCTCCTTCCCTCAAACTGAAGGAGGTGTTGGTCATTAAAATCACCTGCTTTAGTGGCCGGCTGGAAAGAAAACCTGCAGGGTCTCGGGCCTCCATGGCAGGAGTTTGAGACCCCTGCTTTAGGGGCTCCATAGAACTTCATGCTTAGTAAAAAAAAAATTCTCATGCAAGAAAAAAAATGCCTCTCATGTACCCATTCACACACCAACACTCATACACTAATGGCATTACAGCTGCCAGGAAACTGCTAGCCTATCACCAGGAGCACCTTACGGCTCAGTGTCTTGCCAGTGGACACTTCAGCATGCGAACATGAGGTACCAAGGATGCGAAATGTTGCTGTTTTGATGTTTTCTGTCTTGCTGTTTTAAAATTAAAAAGAGTTACAAAAGAACATACAAAGAGAACATCCATCCATCCATCCATTTTCTATACCTGCTTATTCCACACTTGGGTCGCAAGGGTCTGCTGGAGCCTATCCCAGCTGTCATCGGGCAGGAGGCAGGGTCGTCCTGGACAGGTTGCCAGCCTATTGCAGACAAAGAGAACAATACAGTGTTAAACCTGCAGTGCAGAGCTTTTGTCTCCCTCTTCTGTCAGGTAAAGTAATTACACACACACTGTCCATGCATGCCTATGATGCATTCTTCGTGGCAGCAGCCGCTCTTCTCTTCACCTCCGGAAAACCAATTATTGCTTGCTGACCCAGTGTAAACTCAATGCATTGCTGCTAGTGCACCACAGCAGGGATGTGTCCACATATGCCAGATTCAATGATGACAGATGTCATTCATTCATAAAAAATTCTCCCACTGTCCCTTTAAATAATAATTTTTATACCAAGAGAAGCACTATGTGTTTAAAACAAAAATGTGATTATATTTGTTGACTCAAAATATTTAAAAATGGGCAGAATTCAAAGGCAATATGAAATATGCAAGGTGATAGTCTGAGGTTAAAGTGTTACATCATCCAGTAAGCTCAGTCAATTTGCGTATGCTACACCTCATAAAGCAACAGAGAAAGTTATTTTTTAGTGCATCAAAAGAGAGTGAACATCGATTCATCACAGTAGCATTGTCCTTCCTTAGAGTGTCCTTCTCCTTAATAGCTCCACTCAAACTTTTTCCTCTTATGTTAGTAAGTAGCAGACTCAGTGACCTGTGGTAGTAGTTTTCCTTCCACGCTGTCAGATGGTAGAACCTTAAGTGAGTGGATGTGTCTTTCTGACATAAAGGCTACAGACCCACAGGAAACAACGTTTTGGTTTTTTTTTCTATAGGGTTGAAGAAAATGCAGAGGTGGCCTTCTGAGAGAGGTCTGCCTTGTCCATTGGTTTATGTAACCGCCATTTGGAGAAATATCACTCTGTGGATTTAGTGAGGCTGAGCCTTTGTAATCCTCGGCACAGATACTTTTACAAATCCTGTATTTAATTAGATTTTCCCATTTAGTCATTTGCAGTCAGAAGCCTAATTCCTGCATAATGCCTACAGTGAGAGTGTATTCCTGGCAAGCCGTGGATTGCGTCCTGTGTTCTACTTCAGTGTGTAATGGTCCAAGGAGTTCAATTTCACCTCACATATCCCTTTGGTTGTTTCAGCTTAACAGAACAGCAACTGGCTTACCACATGTTTTCTTTCTTTTATCAGAAGATCAGTGTTACACAGGGTGCTTTTGATGTACCTCTGAAGGGGGTTATTTGAGCCACTTATGAAATTATGGTAGATGTTTTATGTTTGTCTGATGAGGCAAAATTATGTACAACATGGGCAGCTCTTAAATGTGACAAAACAAGGTGGTCCTGAAATGTATGGTATTTTTTTACGGTTAGATCATTAGATCATTGCCTCTAGTGTTTTGAAAAGCAAATAGAATAATGACAGTTACATTAATCTGTTTTGTACCTCAATGCAATAATCTAAAATTGTGAAACTGCTGGATTAAATACAAAGCTTCTTTCTACCTGCGCTGGTTTGTTGGTTTGTCACAATACAGAAAAACTACTGAGCTGAATTTATTCGGAGAGAACAATAAAATTTTAAGGCCAATCAGAGGATGGGATGCTGTCTAAAAAATAACAAAAATAAAAAATGTAAATTCCAGAAAATTCCCTATAGCTCATAATCACCAAATGGTTGAACCAACTCATTGCTATTTTCCCCACAAGAAGGCAACAGATGCTGAATAAGCCTTGGTGAAGGTTTGTGCTCTCAGAGTGCTTTCTAGTTACCTCTGTCAATGAGGTTATATTTAGGGCCCGAGCCAAAACCAAGGGCAAGGGCCCTATTGTATCTGTAGTGTTTCTTTCTTTCTTTCTTTCTTTCTTTCTTTCTTTCTTATTATTACGCCACTTTGAGGCCTATTGTGACCCCTTAAACATGCTCAAAAACTCACAAAATTTGGCATGCACATCAGGCCTGGTGAAAAATTTGATAAAATGGAAAAACCAAACCCCTCAGTGCCAAAATGGGCTCTGTAGCGCCACGTAGGCTCAGAAGGTGCAGCCCACAGGAATGTCACAGAGACACGGGAGGAAAGCTCGTGAAAGTACTCATCAAGACCTAAAAATCACGCACTGATACTCCTAGGCTCAAATCTACAGGAGCTCCACAAATTGCAATTCAATCTTAAATTGAATGCCAACATTTCACTTTGCAAAAAATGTATCTTGAACCAAGGCGTACATGGTAGCGGCTTCAAAAGCTAACAGATGACTGAGGACACAGTGCTGACCAAAATGACTTTGGGGATTTTTAATTACTTGAATCGTTTGGATTTTGTAAGCCCTGAAAATTGGAGTGCTCCTCTGTCTCCTCCTCTTCAGCTCCATAGAAATTAATGGGGAAAAAAGGTACTCCTGTCACTCTGAGCCCTCCACAGTCTAAACTATAAGTCTGACAGCTTTGTAACCTATGCCAAATGAAAGAGGACGAAAAAACCTTCAAGAAAGTCATATTTTGTGTGATGTTTGATCAACTTCATGGTACTTTTCAGGAGGTTTTGTAAAAATGTTTCTCTCCCCTCTGCTCTCTCTGCACTGCAGGTCATGTGACCTCACTCTGAGCAGGAGAGCGGTCCCCAATACACACACAGTATAAAAGGTGAGAAACGGCTGAGAAAACTTTCAAACTAAAACTGTCAGAACTCAAAAACGGTACAAGATAGAAAAAACATGTAAATACAAGACTTAAAGATCAAAGTCTCGTGACTCTTTTAAAACTTTAATGAAGGTTGTAGATAAAACTATGTTGACACAGTAGAAGCTCAAACAGGTGTGGGTTTCACTGCTTACTCCATTGGATTGCATGACAGAAAAAGAGCATCATGCTGCTCACTGTGTGCAGACACAGTAAGGCAGGATGACAGGCAGAGGTCACAGGTTACAGGGGCTAAAGGTCACAACGTCGGTGCTTAGAAATACATAAGAGAATGTTGTTTTTTTACTTTTATATGTGGAGAACATGGATGAATTTCATTCAGTGCCTGATTTCCACTTTCAAGCAGTGACTGCAGTTACATTGTGTCCTGCCTGGATGACAGAAAGAAGGACCACCCTGCACTTGGGTGGCACGGTGATCCAAGTGCCAGCGGTCGGGTGGGTACAGGGTGAATCATCGCCGTGAATCATCTTGCAGCTTTAATTTTCTGTGCATTTGTCTGTCTGTTTGCAAAAGCAAAAAAATGCTGCACAGATCTTAATGATCTCTTTGTTGCTTTTGAAGAGAAAGAAAGTCTTGCTATGTCACCACACCAGGACAGCAGTGCTCATCCACAGCATCCGTACAGCTGGATTATGTCTTGGTGGAGGATTGTCTAGAAATGTCACCTGTCATCACACCCAGCAGTGAATTTATAATGTACCAACACACCCTGGTGTGCATATTTAAATCACTGCAGCAAAGTAACAAGCCAAACCGCTGGAGCTTATGGACAGCTTCTTATTTTTAGCCGGTGTTAAGTTTCTCTTTAGCCTTATTTTCGGGACCTTTAGTGCTTTGGTGATGGCTAAACGATGTTGACACGTTACTTTCCTTAAAAATTCTGCCCTCCAGCCTGGTCCAGTGTTTTTTTTCTGTGAAAAGCCTGGAGGACACTTAAAGCTATTTTCACCAGCGTCATCTTCTTTTATTTTGGAGGAAACAGCTGCCAGTGCTACAATTTTCTAAACACAATGCAAAAATATTCATAAAGAGCAAATCTACACTTAATCAGTTCTTATTTGTTTATCTATTTCCTCCACAATATCTACTTATTCATTGTTTTCATTTCAATGAATGTGTTCAAACCACAGAAACACCTGTTTATGGTCAGAAAAAAGCTGTATACTTCAAACAATACTGGCTGTTGCCATAAATAATGACTGCTGGGAGACACAAAAGCCTCCCGTGATGACATGAGTGTTAATTTGTGGATGTTTGTGGAAGTTAAAATCAGTAAAATCAGGAACTGCTTCATTTTATCATTTAATAATAGATTGGGTTCATGTAATTTTGAAACTTAAAATTAGCTTATATAAAACTAATGACACTGAATAATATTGTATAATTACAAGGTACTCATATATAATATGATATGACAATAGAGGCTATTATCCATATGCCAATAATCTTATTATCTTGTCTTAATATAACTGCTATTATTACACACTAACTGCATTTACTAGAAGACTATCAATAGTATCACGATCAATAGGGATGAGATTGTTACCTCCACTGAGGAGATTATGCATTTGCCTCTGTTGGATTTATTTGTTTGTTTGTTTGTTAGCAACATTCTGGAAAAAAAGATCTTGATACATTTTTGAGAGACAGGGTATTTTGCAAGAAACAAACTACTACATATTGGGGATGATCAAAGGAGGGATCTTGTTTGACAAAAATCCATAAATTCACCACAAGAGGGCAACAGTGCTCAGTATATCAGTACAGCAGATTATCCCTTGGCCAAGGTTTGTGCTGTCTGACCGCTTTTTAGTTTTTACTATGTTTTACTGAGAGTATTATTCTATCATTTTTACATCATTTGAGGTGCTACTTGTAGCTCAGTTATATGAGGTAACCAAGGGTGTATACTATCAGTGGTTTATGTGTGATTATATATTTGATCAGGTTGGTTTGTGACAGTGTCAGTGGATGTCACGTGGAACATTACACCTCGCCAATCAATGACAAGACAAAACCCACTGCCATAATATGACTTTTTATGCAGACAATGAAATTGGTTTTATTGATTTTCTGACAAACTGTATGGTTTAATTATACCATGTGCTCCTACAGGGACTGCTGATCGCATAATTACACATAGGATTCAGAGAGTCAACAGCTTTCTGGGCTGTAGAGAAAGACTGAGTTGCTTCAGTTGAATTGCTTTAACATACATTGTAATATATGTTCCTCCAAGAAAGAAATTATGTTTGGTTTTTAAAACGGGTGTACCTCTGCTGTGAGTAGCCATCCATCTGTAACCTGCCATCATTTATGTACATTTTCTATATACAAAATACCACCAAACAGTATTTCTTGCTGTCTCAGCTATTTTTAGCGTTTGCCTAATTTATTATTGATTTATTCTTTTCTTCTTAGTTTTAACTTGCTCTCTCTTTACATCCACGACATTTTCAGAAGAAAATGATTTGAGAGCTTCAGCCCAGGGTGCAGCTCTGGCGATGAGGCCCTGCAGAAGCCTGCGAAACAAAAGTGGAATTTGATCCAGTCAGTGCGGAGAGATGAACATTTCTCTAAACACTTCGCGCCATGGCATACTTGAACACTAATTTCATCTCAAGGCTGCCTTTTGATAGTTTCCTCTTTCAAACCCAATGTGCAAATGTGTGAATGCGTGAAAGTCAGTGCTGCTCTGTAAATAATGAACAAGGCAAAAAAAAATCAGACGTTATTGGATGCACCTGCTTAAAGGGCAACTTTACTCTGTCACACAGCTAATAGACTGAACATTTCTGATTTTGAAGGCTGTTGAGAGATAACCTTTAAACATGGTGAATTGCTCCTTATGAAACAGAGTTTGCAGGGTAAATTTAAGGTACGCACAGCCACTGTTTTGTAATTGGATTCATATTGCAGACTTAAAGAAACAAAGTGTGCTGGACATTGTGTGCAGACAACAGGCCCTCCTGTATTCTAAAGATAAGTGAAAAAAAAGACTGGATTCATTTTGCACTCTGTATTTAAAGTGGACTTCAATTACCCTCATGGTAAAGGTCATTTCATTATCTCTCACTTCACTTAATCCATTTGGAGCCCATTGTTTGAAAGTTGATATCTAAAGAATATATTATGCACGGACCCTGAGGACAGAGCCACAGCTTTGTTTGTCAAACACAAAGTGACAGTTTTTATTCACCATCTTTATGTCACTAAAACATTCATTTGAAACAATCAATTTGATGCAGTGACTCATACCTGAGGAAAAAAAGCAGGTACTGTACGTCAGTACAACAGTAACGATCCTGAGGATGAAAGACTTATGGAACAAAATGACATGTGATCACAAAAATCTGGTTAAAGCTACTTTAATTTTACACATTTTCACATGTTACACTACAGTATACACTACTCTGGGCTGTCTTTGTCTTACACTGTAGTAAACAAATGCCAGGCAATGAATTACTGCTGGAACAAGGAGGGAAAAAAAAATCAACTTTAATGAGGTTAGGGATAATCCCTCTTGACAGAATCTTTTGTCACTACAAGCTTTTGGTTACTGAAGTGAAGAAAACAGCCTGTACATTGCAGTAAACTGCACTGAGTAACTCAGAGTTAGCTCAACATTGTTGTGTAGAGATTAAAACGAATAATAAACTTTAACATAACTGATTGTAAGATGCCATGTAGTTCAGTCACGACCAAAATATATGGAGTGCAGTCATTGTTATGTGTTGTAGTTTTTCAGGGTTGACATGGAATTTTAATGTATACCTACCAAGCATATGTACAACTGAGACACCCAGACACACCCAATGGAGCTCTTACAGTGCGATACACCAATGTGCACTGACACACTTCTTCCTCAGGATGTTGCAGTGAAACAAACCACTAAGTAGATGACTGCACACATGTGAGCAAACATATATTTGACCACACGACCACAACAAAGGACGGTTTTAACAAAAGAAACATCATTAAAATGCAGCATGTTGAAAAATGCATGACATGGAATTGCATCCCTTGCGGCGATTTAGCTCATGAATGTAATTCTGTGTAATTTTAGCTGACATTTTACTTTTAGATCATTTTCTTTATTTAGTTGTTTTTGGTTGCTTCTGTGTTTGCATTTTGTTTTTCAACATTTAGACTTTTCAACCCTTGAATTGTAAGTTTAAATATACATTTATACATATCTAAATTAATCAAATGTGTGAATTTCTCATGGGCACATTTTATTTTCATCAAATCTTTCTTTTAAACAAACAAACAAAAAAAAAATAACCCTACCCTTGCATTGTATTTCAAATGTATTTAAAACCCCAAGCACGTTCAGTATTTCTGAAAATTCAAGATAAAAGTAAAGATCACTGATGCCTGACATGCAGCGTCTAATAAGTCCTTCAGTAAATACAAAGCCAACACAATCTTGCCCCCCCCAAAAAAATCACTTTTTCAATCATAACTGCACCCTTGCTGTAACAACTCAGAGCAGTTTATCAATCAACTTTAAATGAGCTGGGTTAATTAATAGGCAGCCAAAGGGTATCTACAAGCATTAATATTCCTCACTATCACCACTGCAGCCAGACAGTCTATTGGAAGGTGCTGTGATAGATGTATTGTGGCTGCCCGAGGAGTGTGAGGGGAAAAAACACAAGCTAGGAGGAGAGGTTAAGTGCCCTGGGATGTTCTGCAACCTCAACCTTGGGCAGTTAATTGAGGAGAAAATACAAGCCAGTGCAGAGTGCTGAACCTGTCTCTACACTTCCTGCTCCCACTTTCATGCTCATTGTGGTGCCACTGGATCCTGGACCCATTGTAAATGCACAGAAGTGAGGAATGGCTCCCTTTACTGTTTTGAGTGAAGCTGAAGGCAATTACACATGAATTATTTGGCTTGATTAGAGTAATACCTCAGGGTTGCCTGAGGGTACATAATGAGTTCATTTCAAAGGGGAGCAGTGAAAATGTAATATTATTGATGAGCACACACGCACACACACACTCACTCACAATAATTTTAAGACAGACTCCATGCCAGCTTACTGAACACAACTGTTGACCCAATATGCAAATGTAAACAAGATGGTTTGTTTTCAGATGGGTGGTTGCACTCATTCATGCACTTGTGTTGCATTCATATTAGAGGAATTTAACACTTGATGTGATACCAGATGACAGGCACCTGTCTGAGCTCTGGGTGTTTTTTTCTTTCTTCTCCTGCTAGTTGATGGATTAGCTGGCTTGACAAACACTACTAGCACCATTGTTTAAAATGTCATTGTTTTTTAAAACACTGAGTGTATCCCTTTCACTATATCATTACAACAGGAAGTCGATCTTGTAACACAGCCTTCTTAGTTGCTTCATTTAATCAATAGCAGTTGATTAAAACCTTGCTGTCTTATCTCATATCCTCTGCTTGTAATGATTGCCTTTGGGAACTGAAATTGTATCTGCATATTCTCCCAGTCTCTTAGAACGGAGAGTTGATGAGGAAGCAGTTTTTAGAAGTTTAATTAATTGAATATTAATTTTTAAAACAGGTAAGTTGCTTGCGAATTATAAAATGTTTTATCACACTGGACAGTTCTGCTGTATATTTTTTCTTAGCATATTTAAATTCTACAGTATACAGTCTGTGTCTTCTCCATTTATAAACATTAAGCTCCATTGATTCAACCTAAGTGCTTTATATTATAGGGAAATAAACTGTAAAGATGTAGGAAATAATATATGACTGCTCATTAGTTCATTGCACTTGACCACACAGTATTAGTCTCTGGGGGGAAATGTGCAGTGCTGCGGGAAATAGCCGGATGCTCCAGTGTAGCTCTCCTCACAAGAGGGGCAATGCATCCACTTCACTTTGTTATTGTTTGAGATGAACATGTCTGAGTGTTAAAGTTTTGATGGTGTTCAGGCTCCTTCCCTCAAGCCACAACTATTTTCCCTTGTATTCAGTTTGTGTCTTTTTCAGTGACATTTGGCAGTTTAATCATAACTCTGTGCTGCCGTTGAAACCAAACTACAGCTTCTCTACTTTTTGTTTCTCACTGTGAATGATGAGAGGCTGCCTACACTTCTCTCAATGGTTCCTGTCACAGCAGATCTACATATGACGTATAACACTATAGGACACTTTTAAAACTACATCCGAACACCCTCAAGGGATCTGGTGTTTTAAGTTATATAATCTTAACTCTGATTTAAGTTTGTTTATGCAAATGTATACTTTAATTTGCCAAAATTTCTCAGTATTTATGGAAATGTAGTTTGTAGCAAAAACAGTAAAACTTGCCTTTGTTGTGGGTGATTTCCAGTAGCAGACTGACACACGTTACACTGCAGTGAGTGTTTATAGTGTAACATTGTGTACAACACAGACCACATGTCCATGATAATTATGACCTGTAGAGGGAACCCAATATATTATTTACTTGCAAATATAAAGTAAATTTCCTTAAATAAAATAACCCATGTTGAAACAGATTATAGGTACAAAGCAGTGACGTGCAGTTAGGAGAGGCAGTGCCTTAGCTGTCATCATGGAAAGAAAAAAATTATGGAAAAAATAAAGTATTTATGATATATTTATCCAGTGATTTGTGCTAAAACAGTAATTTCCCATTTATCATCACCAGTTTAGACTATTTTTTATTCAAAATTGCTGGATGTTTACATTTACTGTTCAAATAACTGTTCAAAAACTGTTCAAATGGAAAAGCAAACCGAGGCACACACAGCTCTGCCCCACTGACAGACAGGATCATATTAGTCAGCAGCTGATTGGCTGACTGGAGAGCTGTCCGTCACATGTTTCCGTGAGGCTGTCTCCATGACAACATGTCACACACAGTGTTTTACCTATAGACATATATACGTAGACGCCACATTGACTGTTGCTGCCTATTGGAGCTGACGTATCAGTGCGGCTGCCATCTTGGATGGGTCTCCAGTACGCTCACAGTGCATTTATCTCTATGGAGGAACTGGTCTGTTTTTACCCAAGTTTCACATATATTCACACTTGTATGAAACTCCCATATATACCTGGTTAATACATGTTTTTTCGTTTGTTTTTTTGTGTGTTTGTTTAAAATCCTGGAAAAGTAAGCTTTACAAGCTTTGCAAGGTATTTACAATTGATTGCAACCTTAGGCTGCACAAAATGCAGCCATAGTTGTTCGCTCTGTGTTGACTCCAGTTGGCTCTGGTGCAAAGCTACACTGAGGAGACCCATCCAACATGGCGGCGATGCTGCCTCACTCTCCAACACGTAATGAGGCGTCTACATATATATGTCTATGGTCTGACCTATCTTCAGAGGACATTGTATTTGCAGACCTGGCAGCAGCATTGACACATTCAAAATTTCTTTGATCATTTTTTCTCTATTTTTTTTTCCTCACCCGGCCTTACTTTCAAAATGGAGGATTACATATCTAACCTCAAACAAGTTTCTAAACTGGAGATTTTTCAGAAGCAGCAGTGCATGGACCTTATTTATAACTAATGGTGAGACCATAATGTTGTTTTTTTTAAATTAAATGGGCTTTTTGTTTGCTATAGTTCATATGTGTAAAGAATGCTGACATGATGATTTGATATGATTTTAAACATAACCCCTTAACTGCTGTCAATCAAATGGTGAATACTGTATTCTGTAGGGTTCACATGTTTGTCAGTCAGATTCTGATGAAGTCAGTGCCTCACCAGCCATGAACATTATAGCACTTCACTGGCAAAAGCACAATGCTTGTAAGGTGAATCAGACCATGGTCACCTTATTATAACTTCGTAGCACTTAGAAGCCTGTGGTTCCTCTGTAAGAAGAGAACATGTAATTACACAGTAACCATTATATTATTTGTACTTCCCCTTTGTATTTAATAAAAGTGATCATGTGACTTCATATAGACTCTGTACGGACCATTACTGACCCTTCATGTTGACAGCAATTGAACAAAACTAAAGTAAATGTACCAGTGTACCACACTTAATGCCTCTATTTCTGTTTGACTGTACTCAGAAAAGATTTCCATATGAAAGTCAGCTACCACAGCTGTAAAAGTGTTAATGCTATATATTCCTGTGTGTTTGCCTTTCATTCTGTCTCCTTCTTTCTTTCTTTGGGTTTCTAACAGAACAGGTAAAGTCTAAATCCACAAATAACATCTCACAGTCTACTGCTAATGACTGATTTTTCTTTCATTCTTAACACTACAGTAGACTCCTAAAACTTAAAATACCCCCAAAAAAGCACTGATTACACATAATTAGTTAGTTTAATAGCATTATTTTAATCTCGCCTATTATAACACTTCATCACATTTTTTTTTAGTTAAAAAGGCAAATGTACCCAGTGTCTCAAAAATGTTTTCTGTAAAAATTAGACAGACTTCAACATGATCATAGCATTCTCTTATTGAATTTTTCATTTTCAGTTTTATATTATTTGATTAGTATTATTTATATTTCATGAGCCTTTATATTAGGCTATACTGATAATGTTAATGATAGTCCCTGAAGATGCTCCAGGAAACCATGACAATGTTACAGTAAAGCAGCTACATATAAACAATCAATGATAACATGAACCCAAACCCATGTTTTTTGGGTTGTTTTTTTTTTCCATTGACATTAAGGTGGTTTTATTAAAATATTTTACTTGCATCATGTAATATATACCTTCAAGGTATAAATAAAAGTCAGATTAAAAGTCCGCTGTAGTTTTTAGCAAAAAATTTCAGATTTTTACAGAGGACTTGGAGTTATACGACATGTTGAGTCTGTCTCAGTTCACTGTTATTGTTTCAGTGTTGCCTGCATGATGCCAGATGGTCTCATTTAAAGAGGAGGTGCTGGATCAGTCAGGCCTTCTGGTCATACCTTTTTTGGGTCAGTTATGGAGTGAATTATACATGAGCAATGTATTGATTGTTTTAGTTCCAAGAATGATTTCTGATCAGTTTTAGAAGGAGTACGCTATGGATACCCTCTTTACACAAACCACGGGCAAGGTTCCAACAGTCACAGTTACAAATTGGCTGTTAGACAGCCTGCTCTTTGAAACACACAGCTATCATTCTGCCCCAGTGATTCTGACAGCCCAATTCCCTATATTCTCTTCACAATGTGCACAGACATATTGTTGTCACAACAACCTTGTCTCAGCAATGAAAAAGTTATAGTTGACAGGATTTTGCTGTCCATGGCGATGGAAAACATGGCCAATAGAGGTATTACCGAATCAAACCTAATATGAAACCCATAAAAGTTGTGAAATGTGTGCCTCCATATCCACTTTCACCTTCACATGAGTCATATTCAAACGTCTCTTACAGTTGTGTTTATCTCGGATCAGCTGTCATCTTCAACGCTGACTGCAGTATAAAGACAAGCAGTGTTTTGGAAAGGTTGCTTCTGAAATATAAAGAAAACTCCACAGATTCATAGATAGCTGCTTAGTTAAAAACTAACAGGTATTATAACTGTTCCAATTTTTTTGTCAAAGTGATGATACTTATACTCATTTTTATTTTAAATACTACAATGCTGAAATTCTCTAAGCTGAGAACACAACACTGAACTACGTTAGTGAGTGTTGTTAAATAAACTTCTATCAAATTGGTTCATAAATAGAGGTGAGGCAAAAAGAAACAGCATCTATTGGCTGGCCACTCATTTTCATCATGAATGGAGACTAAACAAATATTTGGCCTACTACAAGCAAAATAACAAGCTATATTATGCCTTAAACACACTTACATGATTTGGTAAGGAAGGAGGTACCTTATTTTATTTAAGTACCTCTGCCAATGAGGTTTTGTATTCACCTGTATTGGTTTGTCTGTTAGCAACAGTTTTTTTTTTTTTCTCAATATCTATGCAGGACAACAATATTTTTTATTTTATATATTTATTGTAATTAAATAAATGCAGTTATACTCTCCATGACTATAGACAAGTAAGGTTGTTTCAATGGAACTTTCCACACAACAGTGTAGATTTTAAAACATAGTACTACACATTAAATATAATATCCCTACCCCAGAGTAACACCCAGGCCTTAAGTATGAATGTTTCTCTATGTGTTGCCTTCATGTTGGTTTGTAAACTTCAGCTTGAAGAAATTAACCAGACAAGATGTGTTATTGCTCAAAGTGTACTCCCACATCTTTCCCACTTCTCTTTCCAATATTGACATTTTGACGTGTATGAAAGGTAAATAAGTACATGTGTATTCATAAACTATTTCTTATCATCATTATCAACAGTTGGATTAAAATTAAAAGTTGACATCTGAGCCAAGAAAATATATGTCTGTCTGTGTTACTTGTGGATGTTTATAATTATACATCTTGCAGTATATTGAACTTGGAGATGTTAAGTGTAGACCATCAAGATTCAGCAGGTCAAGACACACACCACTCGACCTACTGAAGCACATATAGCTTTATTATGTTGTGTTTTTTTTTATCGTTGTGTTCCTGGCTGTCAGGTTGGTGAAAGTGGTGTAATGTGTTGGCAGTACAGAGCTCCACAATGATCTTAAAATGCAATAAAATGTTAATGTCTATGTAGGATAAAATGAACCACCGTGGGTCATTCACAATAAGCCAGATCCATTTTGGAGAGGCAGAGCTGCACACTCTCCATTCATAATATAGCACACCATTACTTCTAATGGATGTGGGAAGATACCCGCACTAGAACAATTATGGGAGAGCTGTTGTGGAGAGATTGGCTCAGTCATTGCAAAACTTGGGAAATATTATTATCTCTTATGTCGTGATCTTTCTACACTTCTGAAACTTGTTACTTTAAGTTTAAAAGGTCTTTCAAACAGACTTTATTGAGGTTGTCAGCCTTCACAGGTGCAACCCAACAAAATCGATCAATCATTCATCAAGAGCGCAACACATTAAAAAAGAGTTTCCAGCCCCAGTAAACAATTTTGGCGTTTTTCACAAATCCAGATGGACACATGAAAACCAAGCATTAATAACACAAATGGATATTACGTCACCATCTGTACTGATGGAAATCTTCACATCCACTTCATAGATCTAAGGATGGTTAATATTAAAGATATTTAAAAGAACAGACTGACCATTATCCACTCTTAACGGCTTTGACTGTGTTGCCCCTGAGCAAGACAATTAACCTCCAACTGCTCCAGCGAAATTTTACTGGGCAGTGCGCAGTTGTGTTTGCATGTTTTGCCTCAGGCAAGTACTGAAAATAACAATATGCTCCCGGGCACCTTAGCAGGCTAAATATGTGTTATTCCTCCTTTTGAGTAAACTATTTCCACTCAGCTTAAGAAATGTTAAAATCACACCTCCTGGATGGTGTTTTGGGTAAGGTTATTTTTTTTTTTCTCAGTACCTAAATACAGGAACTCTCACAACTAGATTAAATTATTAAGTCCACCATTATTACCATAAATATGGGAGTGACCACAGATAAATGGTAACCTGTATTAAAAAATGACTGTTAGCTAATCCTGTTATAAAGTGACACTTCTATGGTGAAAGTTTTATTCCTTTGATGTGGAGAGTGATCATGGTTTGTGGTAGAATAAGTACTTTGCGAACTTTGGAGGACCTGCATCATCATGGTTAGATGGTTATAGGACAACTGTCAGTTTAAAAAGTAAAACACAGTTAGAGGAGTCTCTGATGTTGAAGTCAAAAGTTCTGTTAACCCATCCATCCACCTCCAAATGTGGACTTTATCCCATGGTTTCCTCTTTTGTGCTCGCCTCACAGCTGCTACAGCCACTAAAGGGCTTTGTCACTCAAAAACTTATGGCCATGACTGAAACAACCGATGTTGCCTCAAAAGATCACTGGAGTCCATTGAAGAATAAAATATAACTATGGGTCATAATAAAGTGGTTGCACAAACGACTTTATGGTTCCCTGTTTATGGGAGGACAGTCTCCAAGTTATTGGAGGGGTGTGTGATTGAGGACAGCTTCACTCAAACTCAGGTACCAAACACTGGAAACGTCACTCGAGATACTTGCAGAGATACATTGCAGTTGAACTGTCCAACAGCCTTTACAACCTGTGATCAGTTCAGGTTGCTATAATCATGACGGTGTTGTTACTTTGTGTTTTGTTGAACCTCTTAGGTTATGAACCCTTGTGGAAATGTTATTGTAAGTCAAAAGCATACTTAGTTAATAAATGTTAGAATAAGAATTGGCTTTGTTTCCCAAGTATGTGTGCAGCAGACAGAGAACTTGACGTTCCACAAAGTGTTAAAATGTAAACAGACATATAATTAACATGAGGATAATATAAACATTAAAGTAGAATGATGATAGTGCACTGAAAAAATAATATAACGTAAAAGCTATAGAATAGGTGGATGGATGGGGATGGAAAAAAATGTAATTATTAACAATAAATATGGGTCATTGACAAAGTGCAGAGTGATTATTTGTTCATCAGGTTAATGATCTGTGGAAAAAAAAGTTGCTATATCTGTGACATTTATATTTAGCATGATTGCTATGGCTCTATGTGACTTGGTTGACCAGGCACAAGAGGAGCCTGACACTTTGTGATGCTACATCACACAACACCAACTGTGGGTCTTTGGCTAGGAATAAGCAAAAGCTAGCTTGATATTGTCAGTAAGGACATGATGACAGAGGTGAAGAGATTAACCCTCTAACCCTGAGCGTATCACCAGCGATACAGAGTGACTAGCATAAACCAATTTACCGTAATTCCTCGACCATCTGAGCTAGCGACGTGATTCCAGCTGGTTCTGAAAGCCAACAGGGAAGTGTTTCATATATATTACATACATTAAGGCAGTAATGCAGGGGAACAGAGTCATGGTGTGACGTGCAGCGTTCCACACATATTACCTACATTACGGTAGTGTACAGAAGCTCCACTTGTTGGCTTTCAGAATCAGCCAGACTCCTGTTGCTAGCTCAAATGGCCGAGGAATTACAGTGATTTGATTGACACATGTCACTTTCTGTCAGCAGCTAAATGTTCAGGATCAAAGGGTTAAACAGGACATTTATATAATAAACCAAGATCAAAAAGAGAGACTGACAAATTAAGAGGTCGGGCAGGAGTCAATTTCATATTGGCTTGTAGTTGTTATGTTTTCATCTGCCTTTGTCTGTCTCTCATCAAATCTTAATGATTCTGTAACATCTTAATAAATTCTGATCAATCTTTTTATCTATTAACAGGATAGTGTTGCTATTTCACCACAAGAGGGCAACAGTGTTCAGTCTGCAGCCTAAGTACAGCTGGATTATGCTTTGAGTGAGGGGTATGCCCTCAGCATTCATACTGTGATAAAAAAGCAGCAGGACAGAAGCTGGCCTTCTTGTTGTTGGACTGTCTTATTAGCCGGGCTGCTCTATTTTTGACTCTGCTCGCAAAGTTGTTGATCCGTCTTTTTGATCAAAAGCCAAGTCAGGCCATTTTGACTCAATGTTTAACTGCTGGCTGTACATCTTAAAACAGTGCTGTAGTAGAGAATTGCACTCTTTAACTCTCGTGGGTGGTCCAGTTGCAAAAGAAAAAAAAAATTTGCATGAATTTGGTTGAACAAATGTGAGTTTGATCCACTTTACAACTGTCGTATATCACTTGGAAGTCTTTGAGCAACAAACTGAATCCCTGTCTGCTCATTAAAAGAAATGAAATGACGACAGTAAATATAATGTGACTGGTGCATTTTCAATGCCAGCACGATCTGAAATCCACCAACAGGCTGTATTCTCCTAAAGGTGAAATTACAAGCAGTTTGTTTGGGCTAAAAGATCCAAGCTCCACTCAGATGTTTTGATATACAGACATTTTTACAGTCAAGCTGTATCTTAGTGACACCTGGTGAATTCAAACAAATTACCCAAATTACCTTCTGTGTTTCCTTCATTTAGCTCGAATCCTGCCTTAGCTGCAGCGCGAGCACAGAGACATAACAAGAAGACATGACAGCTGTGACATGCCGGGCAGACCAGATTTCAGCATACGAGAATACTAACAATCTGTGTGGTGGTGTGGGATTGTGGAGGAGGCAGAGGGAACAGACTAGCATGTGCTGCGTTCAAATATGAGACAGGAATACTGATTGACTCCTCACACTGCAGTCGGTTTGTTTAGTCCCCTCCGTGCAGTTGCTCAGTCTTAAGAGAGGAGTCCTGTCATTAGGCAAACATTTCAGCGTGTTGACTGGCAGACAGTGACAGGAAAGCAACCCTCATTTTTGATTCCAAGGGGCGTCTGTGTGGCCCAAGAAGCGAGCACAGTTGGGAGTGACTCGAAAGCAGATTATCACTTTCATCCCCCCCAAAAAATCTTTGAAGCTTTGCAACAGCAGGCACAGTCCTTGAACCTGAGACGCCAGAGCCAGCCGCAAAAATTAGAGAATCCAGTCTGCTTTGTATTCAGTCAAAGTATCCCACAGAAGAAATGTAAATTCAAATGCACAAGACTGCATCAATATTCAGGTCGATGCATTGTTAAAAAATGGGCACATTCATGTAGATAATTGGTTTGCATTGCGGTTACTGTATTTAAAAGCAAAAAATAGAATCAAAGAACAGAAGAACTGGTTTTACTCTAGGGGTGATTTATTTTATTTTTTTTAACTTCCCTTATCTCAAGGTGGCCAGGCAATCAAGAGCACGGTCAGGCTTTTTTTCTGGAGCATCTCAAGGATCAAAATCAATGGATAAAAGCCCCATGAAGATCCTAATGGTTTTAAAAATCTAGGGAGAGGTATGAAATTATTCTAAATTTTTGGTGCAGCACATGAATGGAGAAGTCAAGCTTTAGGAGGATTTGGGGCACAATTGTCTGGAGAGATTTGAATTTAGCCTCTGAAGATATTCTATCACAGCAATGAAGATACTATATCACTATGTGGTTGTCTGCTTTTACACATATTACTGGGATACAAATGCAAATCATTCAACCTCGCCATGATTAGCAAATGCTCAATTCTTTAACAACAATATAGTGTAAGATAGATATCTCTGATACGGTGAAATTAATATAGTAGAATGGCTCAATATTCGCACGCTTGTGTTTTTTTAATTAGAAATCTTAAATAAATCACCGAAAATTCAGACAGTTGGTCCAGCTCTTGTAGCAGATCTATATTTTGTCCTGGTGGATAGAGCTTAATGAAACTTCATACCCACTCTCTTACATGAGTAAATGAGAAATTAAGCATCAGAGACAGTTTCTCATTTCAGCCTAATTAAAGTTTTAATTGCTTGATGTTGAGCACAGCATCTAGTGAAATAGCAGACTCACCATTAGGCACACCACCAATCAGAAAGAGCAGTGAAAACACAAACAGAAAGAATACACGGCACCTCTTCTGCATAATTGGTCATGAATAGTCAACTCCTCCGGATTTCTCCACAAAATGACAGGGGTGGGTCCTCTGCTTTAAAACCATGCACACACACTTTTTCATCTGTATTCTGATTATTGTGTGGGGCATGCATAACAGTGCAGCGCCGAGAAATACAGTAGGTGGACAAAAGACCTTGGAGGCTAATCCTATTGGTTTTGCCATCTCTAGGAATCTACATTTCACACGGCTGGGTTGAAGCTAATGGCTGCGGGGTGTGCATGCCAATCTCATTAGAGCCAGGTGTTGGGATTCAGCTCACTATTCCTTCCTTTCCCTTCCTTTGGCAGCGTGTACGTGCTGTCTAACACTAAGACCTGACAGTGGTTTGCTCCGTTTTCTCTCATCCTGAGCCCAGTGGACACCTGTGGTGACAGTAATTGAAGGCTCTCAGATCTTTCGCGATCACTCAGCCCTGTCTTCCTACAGTTACTGGCCATCGTGCCAAAGAAAAAAAATGCACAATGTCGCTATGTTTTACATAAGCGTACCTCTGAACTCGTGGCCTACATTGCACGGTGTGACACTCGAAGGGCGTTTGTTGGAAAGTTTTTTTCATGTCACGCTTTCGTGGATTCAGCAAATCTAGCTGCGAGGCGTTTTCATTCTGAGACGGACAGATGACACACAACAAGGACATTTTTCCACACGGTGTCCATGTCTTTCAGTCACAAGGTCGTCATTTTCGCTAAATCTGAATTCCAGCGTGTCCTTAAAACAAGCACGTTTCTGTAGAAGTCCTTGTCTACAGCACACACATAAATTACCTCCCACCAAGGAGATTATGTTTTCATCTGTGTTGGTTTGTTTGTCTGCAACGTTACACACAAAACTCCTGAACTGATCTCAAGGTTTTTTTTTTCTTTTTTTTTCTTACAGACAGGGTATTATCTAAGGAACCAAATGGAGCATCCCATCCGAAAAAAATAACAAAAATCCCTCTCTGTTATAAAGGATGAATGTGTTAAAAATAGTCTTTACGACGATAGTGTTGCTCCTGCACCACAAGAGGGCAGCAGTGATCAGTCTATAGAATCGGTACAGCTGGATTATGCCTTGGTGAAGGTTTGTGCTCTCTGGCTGCAGAATCGTATTCCCCCGAAAATGATATTAAAATAAAAATGAGAAGATCACGGAAATTATTACAGTAGAGGCCACGCCTCCTGGATCTATCTATCTATGAAGGAAAATGTTATGGTGCCCCCTTCTGAACATTTCCCTGTAAAAACATAAATGTTGACCCTGTGATGTAAGACATTTGAACCCATTCTCCTGGTACAAAAAAATGTCTGTATATAGTTTTCAGTCATTATTAATGTCTTATTAATAGCTGTGGAAATATTTCAGTCGGGCTCAACACATGGACAGAATGAAAGACAGAATGACTGCCATCAGTCATGCTGCTAACCTGGTTAAAATTCATATCTGTGTAGGGGTGGTTAATAATATGGAAAACACCTCCTTCAGATTTAATGCATATTCATCCCATCATCTGTTGATTTTGTGGCACTGTGAACCAATGTTACAATTTTTTTCTATGGTACAAAACATAAAGTTGATTTTGGTGTGTGGTCTAAGACACTTTCAATTTTTTACCTGAAGACAAAGTAAATTGATGGATGCCACAAAAATATTTGAAATTATTCACTGGCACAATTTAAGATCAAATGTATCCTTTTTCATGATCACCATATTGGATTTGTTGTATGCAGATTTTGGGGAGGGAAAAAAAAAAAAAAGTCCTCTATTGTGGACAGAGCGTACATGCTGAAACCTCCTTCCTCACATGCACCAGACTCTATAGATTTCACATTAACAATCAATCTGAGGTGCAAACTGTGGTCCCTGCACATTACTACATCGATAACTCCAACTTCCAGAACTTTATCCGTTTACTGTGCTACATAAAGGATACACCACTTCCAGTACTGACACTGAGCATTGACAGTGGATATAAATCAGCTGCTGCAAGATCATCCAATATGAACAAAAGTCCTACAGATACAGCACCGGGCAAAACATCGACACAGTTATTTCCTCTGCCGTTTGAATTGTCTTTAAAAATACAGCAAGAAATGTCATGCACAGGGGATATTATATTATCCATTAAGAAAGGAAAAGACACACAAACCAGGATGCAACGTTTAATAAGTTATATGTTTATGCAACCTTAGTGATAATTCATAATGACGAGTGGCAACTGTTGGAACAATTAACAATACGAATATGTCATTAATTTCCTGTGTGTAGCTGGAAGTTCATATTGACGATGGAGTTTTTATACGCGCTCTAACTGCATCCACAGCAGTCCATCCTGTGGATCTTCTGTATGTCAAATGAACGCCTCATTGCAGGAATGCAGACTCATCACCATAATACAGTCAGTCCACTAAGTGAAAAGTGAGGAGGAGTTTTTCCTTTGCCTTGTGTGACACATCCAGAATATTACCATGAATACCAGCTGGAAGCCTCATAAATCATCAGGGCCTACAGGACAAAGGGAATCACATGGCACCAGGGTGCAGCAGATGCTAAAGGGTTCAGCTTTAGCAATGATAAGAGCCTCCATTCAGAGAGCAGGGTTCTGGGAAGTAGATTATCGGTACAAGTGAGGTCAGGGGATGGGAGTGTAATTAATACTGTATGAGTTAAACCTATGACATGCTTCTTCTGCTAGCGA
>OOFC01050209.1:11647-23389 GCA_900323345.1 Pseudochromis fuscus | reverse complement strand
CAAAACATAACATATGCTGGTCTATGCTGGTTTGATGCTGGTTTGGTGCCAGTCTATGCTGGTTTGGTGCTGGTCAGTGCTGGTCTATGCTGGTTTGGTGCTAGTTTGATGCTGGCCATACCTGGTTGGTGCTGGTCTATGCTGGTTTGGTGCTGGTTTATGCTGGTTGGTGCTGGTTGGTGCTGGCCATGGTTTGTTTGGTGCTGGTTGGTGCTGGCCATGGTTTGTTTGGTGCTGGTTTATGCTGGTTGGTGCTGTTTGGTGCTGGCCATGGTTTGTTTGGTGCTGGTTTATGCTGGTTTGGTGCTGGTCTATGCTGGTTTAGTGCTGGTTTATGCTGGTTGGTGCTGGTTTATGCTGGTTTGGTGCTGGTTTATGCTGGTTGGTGCTGGTTGGTGCTGGCCATGGTTTGTTTGGTGCTGGTTGGTGCTGGCCATGGTTTGTTTGGTGCTGGTTTATGCTGGTTTGGTGCTGGTGTAAAGCATCATAACACATATGCTGGTCTCTGCTGTTTTTTCTAACAGCGAGGGAGAAGATTGAGGCCTAAAGGTAAATTTGACATGGTGCTATACTAAATGTTTTACTACATATGTTTGCTTGTGTACAGTAGGTAATACATAATACCAAGTTAATGTCAGGCTGGCTGGAGGACTGGCTGGCTATGTCCCCACCAATGTCAAAATCAAACCTACGCCATTGTAACAGACTTTATGAACCTAACCTGATCACTGGCAGATTTCTTCAGCCAACACTAAGTTTCTACACATTTCATTCTTCCTACTGAGTCAGAAGTGGCCACGGGGTTTAATTTCCAAGTCAATACAATCGATGTTGAAGTTGAAATAATTCACATAGTCAGGAGATCCCTATTTGATGTGTTTTATCCCCTCATAACCATATTTTAGTTATGTTACTGTAAGGTTTGGATGGTGAAGACTCTTACACAGAATGGGGACATATGGGTAAAATTAACATGAAAACATGTTTTCAATGACCAGTACACACTTAGTAGCCCATAAGATATGAGTTATAAAAGACTGTAGTTAAAAACAATTTTAAAATATTTCATGTCAATCAATTACATGTTATGGTGATATGCGTTTTTTTCAATAGTTACTTAATTGGAATCATTATGAAATTATTTCAACAACACTCCACTTTTCCCATTCAATCCATAAAAACAGTGATTAAATAACTACTGCATTCAAAGTTCTAGTCAGTAATTCTGTCCCCTTTGCTGCAGCTGTGTTCCCACTTTCCTTAAAATGTCTCCCATTTATCATAAGCTGCCTCAGCTCCTCTAACTTCTGCTTGTTGCCATGGTGAATCATAGTATCGGAGCTCCACTGATGATGGCTTTCATGCATGCGCTTAACTCAAGGTGAATATACTCAATAATAGCCCCTTAGAATAAACTCAGAGTTTGTTCAGCCTCCTTTCTGGAGCAGACCTCTGGTGAATTAATGGAGGCTTTGGAGTTGGTAGAGACCAAAACAGAGCAATAAGACAGTGAATATTGATCTGACGGTCCCCACATAGTTCAGCACCTGCTGGTTCTGTAAACTGCCAGTAAGTTTTTCATTTACCTAGTAAATGTGTTCAATACTTGTTGCAAAAAAAAAAAAAAATAAATAAAATCCTGCATTACAACTTTAACAATCCCCTCCAGGTATGCCTTGAGACATAAACATACTTTGCTTGTAATATTAACTTGTGTGGAGTCTTTCTACAAAAGTTTCATTACTTTGTTAAATATCCACCATCTTTTAAAATGCAAATATTTTTGAACAGTTTTATCTGCTGGAAACACAATGTCTCCTACTTTACTGATACTTTTACAAGGAATCTTTCAACCAACAAAAAATGGTTTCTCCTGAGGAAGGTATATTCCAAGTTGAACCATCACTCATAAAAGCTTAAAGGAGCTCTTAATCCAGTGTGAGGGTATATTTTTTACTAGATTCAGATTTTTTGGAATCCATGCAAGATATATTGAGGTCTTGTGGAGGTGCATATGTGTACTCTAGCCTAACACATCATATATATATATATATATATATATACACACACACACACACACACACACACACACCACACAAATGAATCTGAGATAAGACAGTTGAGATGATTCAAAGTATAATCCCACATTAAAGATATTTTCCAAGAGGTGTTTCCTCCCCTGCAGTTCTAATTATTAGATTTCACATATTCCTCCTACACAAAATATTAACCCATCTTTTTAACGTTTCCACCTTCTCACCGGGGTTTAAAAATGATTCCATCTGAATCTCCCTTCATGAGTGAAATGGGAGTAAAATCAATTAAAGATCACAACCTTCACTTTATCAGTCTATTTCATGACAAGAGCTGACACTCGTCGCTTTCTGTAGATGAAAAGAAGCAGAAATCTGATTCAACGTTTAAGCTTTCTAGGTTATTTCTTCACCAGTCATACAGTAGAAGTGAGGATCTAGTTTGTGATGTCATGAAGACAGAAAACCAACAACTACCCATTTGACAGTGAAGCTTATTACAGAAGGAGGTAGGATTTGTGTCCAAATGGCAGTTTCCAGAAGCCATGACTGTTACAGACTTTTTTTTAACTGACATTTTTCAACACCAAATTTTTCAGCCAGAATCAGATCAGGGACTGCACGTGCTCTGATTTGGAGTCTTTTGATTTTTAGTTGGCACACAGTTGAACTCTTAGCTTATAACATGAAACACTATCGTTCCTCCTCAGGCTTTCTGAGAGGGGAAGGTTACGGAGCTCCGAGAGCATGAAAGACCATTCAACAGTATGTCATGGCTGTTCTGCAGGCGTAAGGTGTCTGCTTGTGTCGGCCTTGAAAGATACTGTGCTGTTCTGTCACTGAACCTGAGGCCTTGCAGAACTGGGTAAATACTGTATCTGCTGTGCACTTTAAGGGTAATATGCTCTGGTCACTGCTGATACAAGTCACTATTTTCTCTGCGAACCTAAAGATTTGTTTTCCACTTAAACACAAAACACTGTGCTGCACTTCACAATTGCTTTTTCCCAAGTACAAGAAAAAGTGCTGGTGTGGAGAAACTCACATTAAAACACATCTATTGGAGGAAATGCCGGATGTTACAGCAGCTGATGACACTTTTATTTGCAAAATCACAAAATGCGCTTTCACAAGCTACTGTGTAAAGGGCACTTCCATTAAAAAGTCCTGATTCTTATGGTGGTTTAGTTTAGTTTAGTTTAGTTTTTGTTTAGGACATTTTAGGTACACAGCTCAGTTTACTAAAATTAATGCGAAAAGTACAAAAAGTGTGATATTCTTTGACCGATTCTATTGGGCTGGATGAAAGATAAGTAAAGTCCAATATAGTTACAAATATAAATCACCCTTTTGGCATACTTAAATTCACCTAATTGTAAAAGATGAAGGAGAAATAAAGACCTCAAGGTTACATAAGGAGAGCATTTCCTCTAAGCCTTGTAATCTAAGGTAACACCAAACACAATTTAACATTACAAAGGGGAACAGTGCGCGGTCAGCAGAATGCCACGCTACAGAAATAAGTAATACCTCAATGTCTGACTCAAGTCCACTTTGACACATGGGTACGGATGGATCTAGCAGCTCAGACTCACGGCCTTTCAGTTATGGGCTGGCCTCCAACCTCCGGGTCAGCCTGTAATCCCATGGGGATACAGGCCTCAGGACTGACTGGATGGTGGAATTGTAAGCGACTGGGAATTAGACCATCACAAGAGGATGAACTGGATTGAAATGACAGGTGCACAGATCCGTGTCACTTGGGGCTGCGCACTTTCCTTTTATGCGCTGCAACAAACATCAGACCTTGTTTTTTTTTTCTGTATATCTGAGGTCAAGGTTTATGTATGTGTGACTGTCAACACCACCTAGTATTTTAAAAAGGCTAGGAACTCTAAAATAAAAAGGAAATAAACTGCAAAATAACTAAGGTTCTGAAAACAAGGCAAGCAGTGCACATAACCCAAAGACCATAAATACAATGAATATAATTTGTGACAAAAATCTAAAATCAAAACAGTAAAATGATTGGGCCCCAAGCTAAAACAAATGCTAAATATTAAAAAAATAATAAAAACACTACTAAAAGTCCATTAAAATAAGTGGGGACGAAATGGCCTGGTTGGTGGTGCATGGTTCAGGTTGTGCCTTCCCTCTGGCGGAGCCACTATGCAGGTGCAGAGATACTCTGCCCACCTGGCAATCATCCTGCCCCAGCCCCCAAGACATCGCTGTGCGTCTGTCCTTTCCTCCGGCGAAGCCGGGGTGGGGACGAGAGCTCAGGGCAGTCAACAGTTCCACCAATAAAAATTTCAAGCTAGCAGCAGCAGCCAAACAGTTTGCCAGAGTACTAGCGAGCATTACTTACACGCAGCGGCAGACAAACCCTGCCCGCCTGCTGTGATGAGCCTCATACTCCGGCTTCACAACAAGTCCTGTGATCTCGTATTGCTGCTGCAGCTACTGCTCCTGTTGCTCTATGCTCCACAGCTTGCCGTTCCTCCCCTCTTCCCCCGGCCGGTCTGTATTCCTCAGCTACCAAGGGGGACAGCGCTCCGCTCTCCCCTTCCCGGCCCTCGTTCAGTGGCGGCAGGAGTGAGGGTGGGCCCCCCTCTGACCTGACAGCCTCCCTTATTCGGGGCCTCACTCCATGGCATCTTCGCCTTCATTTGTATTCCCAACTCTATAACTCTATATATCTCTGTCCACATTGATTTCTGCCACCAGTCTCTCCACTCATTGGATAAAATCAGTCTGCCACAGGTGTAGGTAGCTGGAGGATTAAAAACAGGAAGTAAATACACACCACACAATATCAGAGACACTTCAAAATAAAGCACACAATAAAATCACAGTGCTTTTCTAGACACTCAAAGTGCTTTACAGAGACCATTATTCCTTCATACCCAGTCATATTTGCCATACTTGTGTTGTGTGTCAGGTAAAAACCCTACAACACACTATTTAAAAAAAAAAAGATCAACATGAACTTAATATCTTTATATTCATTCATAAATAATAAGCATCAGTTACCTGCTTAGGTAGTTGATAGCATGTGGGGAAATGTGTGTGCACGTGTGTGCATGTTCAACATACTAAAAACTCCCCTTACCAGATTCTATTGATCTAAATACAATAACTACTTGTGATGACAACCACAAACCCGACTCGTTCTTGCTTTATGGTTGCACACATTTAATACTGTGTCAGTTAATGCACATCTGCACCAAACATAAAACAGCTTTTATCTCTAGTGATTGGCCATATAATTCTTTTGTGTGATCAGGCTCTAATTGTCATTTTAAATGAAGCCCTGACAAACGTGCCATAAATGGTGTCCAATTAACATGAGTTGACTGAATAACCAAGAGTAAGAGAAAGCAACATTTAATTACATGCTGTGCTCATTTTCCTTCCAGAGGACTTACTGCCTTTTATGTGCAGTAAAGAAAAGAAGAATAAATGGAACTTGAGTTGTAAACAGATGCAGCATTTTATTCAGGGGTTTAATAAACAAGCACGATCCTGAGAGCCAAACCCATTTTTAATCTAAATCAAATGTCAAACACTATCTGTATGTCACGTATTAATATTATACTCTGGAGCCATGAACTGCTTTGTGCCACAGTGAATGAGATGAATATAACTTTTACTTCAGGTAGAACTGAGCCCTCCTCACTTATTCTCCAACAAAACCATTCAGGGTGAAGCATAATTGTTGCCATTTTACCTGATAGTACCTTTTCTAAAAACCATTTTCAGATTTCTGGAGAATATTGTAGAAATTCTACGAGGGAAAAGGGTCAAACAGATTGAGGAGTTGAAGTGAACCGTGGACTTCTTGGAAGCTATTACGAAAATCACAGCCTGTGGCCTAAATCTAAACCAAAGGATAATCCTCCACCACAATTCAATGCACAGAGTTGAAACATGCTGTCACTCCCACATCGTCTGACGGACTTACACTACACAGACTTACACTACACTCAGAGGCTGGTAAACTCCTGAGGTGGAATTGCTCAAGTGATTAAATGTTTATGTCGACCAAAACCTAATAATATGTAAATTAACAATAACAATTCCCATGCAATACAGAGAGGGTGCATTAATGGGATCTTGACTTTTTTTATTAAATAAATTTATGAATGAAATATTAACCCATGTTTAAGCTATGTCAAAGATTTACCTAAGATTTATCACTTTACAAAATAAATACCCTCCTTAATTTATACAAGAGGGGCTAAATGTCTAAAAAATATGATTAGTTACTCAAAAAAACCCCAATAGTTTACCTATTCTGAACCGAGGTCCAAGGTTTGCATATGGACAGAGACACATCACTATCAAAATTTTGGTAGGACTGAATTCTCCTAAACGTGTTCACATTGTCGTTGAAGTTATAACATGATTCTGATGTGCCATCCCAGAGGCTGAGTCTACAATATGATTCATTTAGGCATGCTCACATTTGATTGGCTCAAAGGGAAATCTCCCCTTGCGAGCAAATGTTGTGCTTTCTTCCAGATGCAGGTAGTTTTTCAGATGACCTACTCCCTGTCCTCTATTGACTGCACTGCACAGTACATATAATGCAACTTCTGTCAATGTTACTTTGTGCGTATCATGCCACAACAAAGAAACAACTGAAAGAAAAGAGACATGAGGAGGGGGAAGGACATCAGCATAAAGCACAAGTAATACATACTAAACTTAACTAGCAAGAAACCATGTTGACTTTATTTGCTCGCTACCTAATGCCCCAGCCTTTCCATTGTGGAATATAATGTTAACTTCTTTGTGTTAGCTTGTAATACCTTGCAAGCCAATCCTGGCCTCTGTCGTGTGAAGTCTCACTGTCAGGTTGCTCCAGAAATGAACATAAAATGGGCAGATATATCCAATTACCAGATGATTTTTCAGTTGATAAATATAATGAAAACATCACCATTAATGAATGATCTTGTTTAAGCGAGACATCAGCATGAAAGGTAGTCCAAGGATGTTAAATACAACTTTTGAAACTCAACACGTAGTGTCATGACATTACACTGAAAGACATGTTTCTCATTGGATAAAGTTGCTTTTATGAGATTACAGACCATAAATAGAAATGGACAAAAGCAACCAGGTTTAAAAAATGTGGCCAGTGCAGAAGTAAAAAAAAGTGTGATACACCCAATGGCCACTAGATGCTAACTCCAATAATCTCTGGCTTGACTTAAATTCAAAAGTCGTCTTTTTCAATCTTGAAATATTCGGTCAATAAATACAAAAAGAAAGTTGTTTTGATGTCTGAGTGACCTGGTGGTCCATCTGAAAAAAAAAAAAAAAAGAATTAATAGTTATGAGGCTTATATATAGAAAAAAGGCATGGCTAGTTTGATTGTCTCATTATAGACACTAGACTTGAACTTGACTCTTATTGGCCAGTGTACGCAGATTCAAGGGTCAGACCCACCTCCTTAGTCCCTTCGCATTCAAAAATTGTCACTTGTGGCTCCAGAAAACCAACACAGCAAATGGGTGATGTCACGTTAGCTGTGTTGATTCTTCACACAAGAATCTCCGAATAAGATCCTATTCACTTAATAATTAGAAGTACCCTTTAAAAAACTGGGACCATATATAGAAACATGAGATGTATCTATCTTACTCATCAATGAATCACTTTATTATGCATAGAAAACTCTATAGAACAGGTTGAGGGAGAAGCAGCTGGACTTTTCAGGCTTTAGGTTAAGTCTTAAAATGAAAAACTGTGATTAAATGAGATCACACATATGCCCTTGTTCTGAACTGAGAGCTGAGGTCTGTTTTTGGTCAGGAAACAGCACGGATAACAGCTGTTATTTTATGGAATTTACCCAAACCAAGTGTTAGACATCCTGTGGAAAAATATACACAGGTTGTGATTAAGATTCTGGTGTGTGTGAAACTGTCCTCCTTATATCTGATATCTGATAAGATCTAGCCATCAGCCACTCGCAGTGACAAAACTCCTAAAATTTACCCCCTGGAGTCCACCTTATTTCTCTGGTATCTGTGTGTTCTATCACTTCACAGACATTTGACCATTATTTCAGTCTGGCCAGTTATTGTGTTGATGTTCAAAAATTATTAACTGTGCCTCTGCCTTGGCTGTGACCAAACAACTATTAGTTAATTTACAGTTCAATTTCTAAGAAAACGATTTCTGTCGCCAATTCCCAGTGTGACACTCAGCTATTGTCACTGCCAGCCTCTCTGTAAGTCTTGGCAGGATACAGGCTGCCATTTGCCTCCTCTAATGCAAGTGGACTCGCCAGCCGCTGCTTTTCATTTGACAGTGGGGAGTTTCACTGGGAGAGTGCTTTACATGTGGAGCTTCCTGCTATCTCCCCACACCATTTACTTCTATTTTCAGTCATGATGGAGTGAACGGTTTATTCAAGTCTCTTCTGAATCATCTCCCCTAGTTTTGTGACTTCCTGTCTGAGCATGTCAGCATGTCCTCAAATCACTATAATCTTTTCCTTAAAGCACCTTTTCCTGCCCTTCATTTATAGAAACACTATAAGCACAGTAGTTTAAACAGAATTCTACTGATGTTTCATTTGAATGTGTTTTATATCTTCTTCCCTGGTGCATCGTATGATTAGGAATTACTATTGAAGAGCATTCGCAGCTTATTGGGTTCATTAGACCCACTTATTTTTTTATATCATATACTGTATATCAAGCAACACATTAACTAATCTGGCTTTCCACCACGACCATCACTAAAGCACTGCTGTTATTTGCCAGTCTGCATTTTTTACACACATGGCTTTTATAGCAGTATGCTATTTATAATATATTTGACTTCAAGTCTTTTTTTTTTCTTGCTGGTATTGGATAATGGCTCCAATTACTTTTCATGGAAGTAGGATAATTCATATTGAAACATGTGATTAAAAAAAAAAGACAAGGCCCAAGGTCAAAGTCTGTATCATTATTATTGTTATTATTGAAGAAGAAAGAAGCTAAAGTTGCAGAAGTCACACCTTTCAATTTATGAAAGAAAACATTTTAATGATGTTTAATGCAAATAAGTGCAAAGGTTGCACTGTTAAAGGAATCATTTCTCTTTGATTTGTTATAACTACACACATTAATATGCTACTGAAGTAGAAAATCAATAATCAACTAAAACAGGTAAATACAACAGTAAACAGTGGAGTGGAGCTATTATCACAGGAGGGGGTCTTGACTTGTACGTTAAAGACTTAGTAGCTGTCTCTGCCTTTATTAAACAACACAGAGAAACTCCATTTGAAGCTCCTTAACACGTCCAATTTCTGTCCGCGGGGAAAATAAGAACATCACCACATTGAGATGGGAAGGGAAGAGCCAATCAGTCAACTCCCGGGCACCTGTCCAGCCTCAGCTTAATTGAGATGGGTTTCAATGACAGAGCATTAGGTCGCCTTGACATCTTTTTCTTGGCGGTAATTCTGTGTTGTTCGCCAGGTGAAAGAAACCTGTTCTCCGCACCACCCTAACAATACACTGACCCACGATGCATTATCATATTAAGGCCATCGGTCATGTCTGTGCAAATCAATCAAGTTTAGAAATTGAGTCTGTAAGCCTGGTGGTCTGGGACAGGAGGAAACCTGCAGCAGATTTAACCATATTAGCTATGTGTGCCTATTAAAGTTTAATGGTCATGGAAGCTATTATATGGTTCTATGGTTCTTTTAGTCGGCTATTATTGTGTACATGTGTCACCCTGTGATGCCCTGCAGCCAAATGTTCCAAAGAAACACATTAAAGAGACATTAGAGAGACTGTGTTTGCCAGGTCCTTTGCTTTCGTCCATTTTTCTGCCATCATGAAACATGCAGCAGAGTAACTGGGTCTTATTGCAGGAATATTATTTCTTTAGTTTCATTAGGCAGAGCACAACGGTTGCTTATCTCGTGCCAGGTGCTAACACCAAGAACAAAGCTTTATTGATGCCACGCAGCTGGAATTTTCTTACTTTATACACGAACATTTCCATTTCCCTTCCCATTAATTCAACATGTAGTGTCTTTATAGAGTATCAAAGTTAGACTCACATAAAGTAAAATTTCAGCAACACCAATATGCTTTTTTTTTTCTTTGAAGTCAACCCAAACTTCTCTCCAAACCCATATTATTTCTGAACAAAATCATAACAGAGTGTGAAATTACCCTGAGGCCCTCACTGTCTGTGTTCTGGGACTGAGCAGGCATTTGAGGGCACTGGTGCATTCTGAATGGCTGCATGCTGGGCCTGTGCCATCTCCGAGGATTACATGAATTAGAATAAGGTTTGCTGAAGATATCCTGCGCACTGAAGAAAAATTCACACAATAAGTGTTTTTGCTCAGTGGGTGCATTTCAGTCCAGAGTTGACGTACATGCCAGGCAGTCAGATGGAAAACAAATGGGAGATTAAACAATACACAACAGCCGAGCAATTCTCTGCTTTAAAAAAGCTAATCAGAGGTTACAAAGTATGTGAAGTCCTGGCTGGGATCTGAGGTATAAGACGTTACCTCCTCTGTAAACTTTCTGAACTTGGCCTCTCTGTACAGATCATTGAAACATTTAAAAATGGCTGTTGTTAGATTGATTCTATTCATATCGATTAGTTTCCTTGTTCAGCATCCTTGTTATTAACTATTGAAATACCTTGAATTTTACAGGATTTCTTGTCAGCAAAAACCTGGAGTTTCTATTGTTTCATTATAAATATAAATTCAACATACATGTACAATAGTGTTGAAATGCATTTTTTTCTTATCCATGAGACAATACTATAAGTGCCTCAAATTGGGGCAGAAATCATTTTGTAGCATGACAACAATCCCAGACATGCAGAGATATACAGAGCTATCTACAGCAACCAGGAGTAAAACCAGAGTTTTGATACAGGTGGTGTAGTTTCCACAGAAACCCTGACTTCAACATTATCAAGTCAGACTGTGATAAGCTAAATAAACTGCAGCAAGACAGACAACGTGATTCTACAAAAGTCCTGCAAGGTCACCAAGTAATGTGATACAACTGACCAATGACATTAAAAACCATGCACAAGTGTATCTTGCTGCTGTTTTACAAGCAAATTGTGATCACAAAAAAAAAAAGAAAAAAAAAAAGTGAAGTAGTGTCCTTGAAGAAAGTAAAAGCTGCTGCCAGTCTGTGTGTATGAAAGCCTCTGAGATACTTATGTTTACCTCAATGGATCACACCTCGTGATAAGTTCCCATTGCATATTTCAGTGAAAGGTGATACAGTCATTGCAAGTGCATGCTCATGTGCTTGGAAAACATACGTAGCATCTGCTATCAAGCACATACAAAGTGAAACCTATCTCTGTGCCCTGTCATTAGGGGTGAGCTATCTCACTGTGCTCCAGAACAGGAAAAAAAGAGCAGAGCAGAAAAAAGCAGACAGGGAGCAGAAGGCTTGGGGGCTGATAAGGACTGCCACTGGTATTGTAGCCAAGCTAATTAGCCAAAAGGAAATTGGGCTCTAGTCCATATCAGTTAGCTCCAGAGAAGCCAATCTCCCAGGGACCCCTCAAGGTGAACAGGCATGGTACTGACTGCCTGACATTGACAGCCATGATAGTCGAGTGGGTTCAAGTGAAAATTTGGAGGCAAATAAAGTATACACCTTTTTTTTTTTTTTTTTTTTTTTTTTTTTTTTTTGGGGCGCG
>OOFC01050209.1:0-11627 GCA_900323345.1 Pseudochromis fuscus | reverse complement strand
AAAAAAAAAAAAACCCCTTTTTTTTTTTTTTTTTTTTTTTTTTTCTGGTCAGTGCGCCAGGAAGGTAGTTTCTCTTGATTACACTCATTTACAATTCCATTACTTCATTTGAGTATCAGCACAGTGCATTAGGACATAGCACTTTGAATTGCTGGTACTGCACTCTTCAACATTCTGATTTCTATACACATCAGGTAATTCAAGTGATTTATTTTTGGCTCGGTAGCAGTTATTTTATTCATTTTATTGTGACACAACAAACAAACAAGTGAAGATCACAAAGGAGAATAAACACTCTGCGGGGGCTCAGTGCTGATGGGCAGTCTGTGCTTTATTCCCGCTATAATAATATATTTAATTCAGCCTGTTTTATTTGCATGTACACGCAACTGAAAGAATGAAAGTAATGCTAATTTTGCAAGTGAGACAAGGACCCAGGGGTCTTTAAAAAGACTCCACAACTAAACAGAAATGTATCTATTATGCTTACAAATCATGACACATGGGAATTGGTATCAGTCACAGTATCACGAGAGTCTGGGAGCTTCAAGACACTAAGTGGGGGAGGGAATGGTGTCTGTTGTTCTTCTGCAATGTGAGCTTATCAAAACTCTCAACACCAAAGGAAAAAAACAAGCGAATCAATACAGCTTGATCAAAAAGCCTGTCTACCCCCCTGCAGACAGAGCGCAGTCATTTTGTGTCATGGGTGAGTAAATATTGTACTTGTGGTTTCTTAAAGGAGCGATAATGTGGCAGTGCTTTGTTGTTGGGTGCACCTCAACGCAGGGTCCTGAACCAGCTGGGAGAGCACTTTCCCTTCCAGCTATTTAGCTAAATTTGGACTGTGGCAGAGGCATTGTGGAACAGCTGTAACTCAGTGCTTCTTGGCACACAAGCCCTCAAGAAGTGCTTGTTAAACGAATTCATTTAAGGGAGCGGGACCAGCTTAAGATGCACAATAAGGATCAGTCCTTGTTTTCTAAACCCCACCAAACAGCTGAATATAAATGCGGCTTTCCCACCGGAAAATCCAATATGCTGGGAGCCACACAGGGCAATGCTGCATTCATGAACTGTGAAGCATATATCATTTCAGGCATCAAAGTGTTGACATTTTAATATGCGTCAGAATTTTTTTTATCTTTTTATTTTTCCTGCAATTTTAGGTTTGTGCAAAAGTAAAGACGTGTTCGGATGCAGGTTACAGGATGTGTGGTCAAAAATAATAAGGTGTTAAGCTCGGGAAATGAATTGAAACCGGGAGAACGGGGATGGAGATCCTTTGCAAACATAGACAAAGTAATTGGATTGTGACAAGTGAGCTGTGGTAATTCCAAGAATTTCATAGGTCTTTTCTTCTCCTTGTGTTATTTCCCAGCTGCACAGTCTAATAGGCAGGACATTATTACTGGTCATGGATGACCAATTCATGCTTTATTACATCTGCAGACACCCTCTGACAAATGTAAAAAAAGAAAAAAAATCACTATGCTACAGTTTATTATTCATTTGCATTGCAGACTTTCTTGTTAATGAGGTCAGTGAAATATCATTCGGCAGGATGTGAAGTAGTCTCTGCATTAAAATATTTATTCTAGTGATTGCATATATTCTTTCAATGTTTATTAATTTCAAATTCATACAGCGTTTTGTTCACTTTCATTAGCGCTCGATATGTGAGAACACCGGCAGGTTGTATATTTAGTGCTTAGGAATCAAACACTCAATACTGGGCGTGCTAGAATCCCTTTAATAAGAAGCAACTTTCTGTGGTGAGCAGACAGTTGCCATAGCAAATTGGCAGTTTATATGCTGCAGGAACATTTTAGTAAACATGCTATAGCCTTTCATAAGCATCCAGTTTACATAATGAGAACATGCAAAGGGTGGGGGTGTATTCACTCTTGTGTCCTCCAGGAGATGGAGCCAGTTTGCCAACTCTCTTTGGTTTCCTGTGTTTCATTTGACATTGGCATGCTCTCAGAAGTATCTCATAGGGAGCATAGACTTCTATTCTGTTCCTATTATAGGATCCTTTAGCTGCAATTAAGCCTATAAAGCAAGCAAGCAGTCGTGACTGAAAAATCACTGCACACGAGGACCTAATACCCTTTTCCCTCGTTTTCTAACAATATAATTTGTGTTCCCTGGCATGGCTGTAACTAAGATTTTAGAAATAGGGATATCATGAGGCCAATCCTCCCTGCACTCACCAACAGAAAGGACTCTTGGCCACTATAACAATCCTTGGCTTTTTAAATAGCACAATGACAAGTTTGCAGGTTTGTACTGACCTATCTTAACAATTATAGATTTCCATTACATTTGGTACAGCTATCATGTTGAGAACAAGACTGTTAATGGCTATGGTGATCCCTTGATATTCACTGAAGCACCACAGCCCAGTTGACATTTATGATTTTTACTGAAAAAGTTATTAGCTATTGGATTGCCGTGACATTTAGCACACACTTCAATGTCCCCAATGGATGAAATCATGTGTTCACTTTGTCACATACTTTGTGTTTAGTACAAATTAACAGATGTTAGCATGCTAAACGAGTTAACTAACAGTGTTACGTGGTAATCCCTGTACCCTTGCTTAGCATCATTGTGTTAAAATCGGCTGTGTGTAGGGCGGACAAAGCTAATGTGACGTCATTGATTGGTTGATGGACTCACATTTTGAAGCCTGGGGTTTGGTATTTGAATGTGGCCATGTTGGTTTGTTGGAGTTAGAAGTGACCGTGTTTGGATATGAAGGGAGGAGTGAGGAGGTGGCTAGCTAATGACATCAGACTTGTGAAAAAAATATGTTGGCTGTGTATTTCATGATTCAATATGATTATTTTTGAATTGAAGTCATTTGGATCCAGCATCTAGTGGTCATCAATGGTATTACACTTTTTTGTACTTCCACATAGGTGTCATATTTAAGAGCCGGTTGCTGTGTTCATTTCTATAAACAGTTCAGGGTTAACATTGTCATAGTGACAACGTTACCACACAGATGCAAGTGATTGGCTCAGACCACTTTGCACATCTCACAGAGCCACAAGCATGACTGTAAACTCTTCATTTTGCTATTATGACATTTTTATCAGTTAATCATTTTGTGTTTTTAAAGTGGCAATGTGAAGTGTTTTTAAACTGGAGTGCAACATTAAGTCAAGGAAATGATCTTGGTGTTCTGAGTAAAAAAAAACATTTATATGATTTCTTTTGGTTTTAAAGAAGTGTATGGTTTGTTTATGTCAGCTCTATACTGAACCTCCAGGTCTGCACTGCTGTCTGTGTTTGCATTTTTGTCTTTTGCTCATGTACTCTTCTGCCTTTTGATGTCTGGCAGCGTTCAATTACCTTCTCACCTGTCACAAAATTACATAACTCCTTGTTGACGGCAATATGACAAAAGATGCTGTTTCTGCTGGGCCATCCATTATCAACATCCTCTGCTGATGATTTCCACCAATTACATTTTAATCAAGGCAGGCATGTATAGTGTATAACAGAAAATTGTTCCTGATTAGCATAATTCTTTTTATTGAGATCCTATCACTGTCAAGCTCAAGCAGAAAAAAGCTTGCAACATAACGTACATAGCCAGAGCTGAGGCAAAATACTTCTCAAACTGCTGCAGGGAGAGCAGCTTGGTGTGGATTTAAAAAAGAAAATTGAAAGAAGCACATTCAGTTTAAACCATCTGGGCATAGTTATTCTTGGTAGGTCAACCCAGACTGTAAAAGCTAAAGTCTGAATAGTCCTTACCATTTGGTTAAAAGGGGCCAATGGCATCAGAAGACACAAAAGGCGAAGACTATTCCACGTCACTGCACAGCATTTCATGGGAAATATACCTTCGGTTTCAGATGAGGGAGTCTCCCCTCATCTTAGTCTCTTTGTTTCTTCCCTACACTTGTTAAAAATTTAAACAAGCCTGACAATGCCTGAAAAGCTCGATCTACCATGAAAAGATAGGAAATTCACAAGAGGAATTTAAAAGAGGAAACCCAGAGTGAAATTGAGAGAAAAAAATCCACTGTAAAGCAACCACACATTAGCTGTGTGTATAGTGTGTTTTTGTGCAAGAGAGCCATAGATTTTATGTGGAGAAGAAGTAAGAGATAGAGAGTCAGGAAGAAAAGTTAAATAGTTTAAAGATGACACCTCACCTACTCAACTTTCCAACAAAAAATGTTTTGGAAAAGTTGTTTCAAACTGCACTCATGCACTCCGACTGAAAAAGATCTTGGATGTCTTTGTTTATTGATCCAAAAATCCTATTTCACAATGTGATAAGCATCCAGTCCAACTGAACAAATACAATATGCACTGGGGCAGAACACTTCAGGTCAGGTATTCAACCTGAAAGCATAGAAATATAGAAGGTTGTGGGATTGGGAGGAAACGATTAGCCAATCAGTTATAGTAGAGGAAAATCATCCAGCTGCCACCACACAAACTCCAAACATCAAAAACCACATATTGAGATATGTTGCAGAGATGTGGCATTTTTCTCAAATGTGTAAATCTAAAAGTGTTTGGTGTCTTTTGAGTTATGGAGGCATCTGACTGGTTTTAAATTAATTTTGCAGCATGATGTCAGTGGGAAGAAGAGTCCTGCAATAGATGGCATGGCCCTGACACAGACCTGATCTTAACTTTGTTGCATCAGTCTGGGATTACATGAAGAGACAGAAGCAACCGAGACAACGTCCACTGAAGAATTGTGGTAAGTTCACCAACAGGCCTGAAACAACCTCCCTGCCAACTGCCTCAAAAACCTGTCTGCAAGTCCACAGTGTGTTTTCAGTGTACTGGAATTAGCATGAGGTTAACCCTAGAACACTGACGTTAAAATTAGTAATACCATCACTAACGTCGGGTGTATTTTACCCCATATAATTTCCCAGATAAAATACAGTTTTCATCAATTTATGTAAAAATACCACACTGTATGCCAAATCGTAGTACCCCTCTTTCATTTCCCAATTTACAATATCACATAAAATAAGGTACCATGGGGGACCCTTTAAAAAGGCAGCAAAATTATTGAAAAATCAGAAACAAGAACTTTTCAAACAAAACACATATTGGAAAGGGGAACTTGTTATTCTGTACATCCATTCCTGGGATATGTGAGCTTTGTCTGCTTCCAGCATAACTGACAACTGTGGGAGAGCTTGACCAAAAATGGCATTTTTTGACATGGGAAAAATGACCAAAGTGATCTTAGCCATTATACTAATTAAGGATTACATGCAAATTCTGGGACAACTCTGCACTCTGCATGAAAGGCATAAGGTAAGAGGTAAAGTGCAAAGAGCTCGTGATTTAAACACACAAACACTAACATCGGGTAAATGTGTATGTTACTCTATCACTAACGCCGGGTGAAAATCACACTGAACACGTGCCTCCTGAAAAAAAACATAAATGGGAGGAGGGAAACAAGCATACCTTTAATGACATCAGTGAGCAGCTTGAAGCTACACAGGGACCCATGCAACTCAGACAACAGCAACACAATGAAAATCACACAACAAGAATTGTGCGGGTGAAAATCACCCAACGTTAGTATTTAACGTTAGGTGATACAAGAAATATATTGAAGGCATTATACTCTAATGTTCAAAATGCTTGCAAAATTCTGAAGATAAACAATATCGCAAACTAAATTCTTGTCATGTTCCCCTTTTCGTCCTTGTGTATATTTACTGTGCTTTGTCTCAACAAGTCCTTGAAACATGTGCGTCGACAATATGAAAACACTGTCACTCAAAGTGAATCCCCATGCATTTTTCAAATACAGTACTGAAATTACAATTGATTCAGATTCCGATCTCTGGATTCATGAGATGCATATACATGACCTGCTTTGGGGTGACCCCTTCTGAAGTTCACGATCCAGCCAATCTTTGTATTGATTATATCCACTCCATTCCCCCGATCATTGAGGGGCACCTTCCTTACTCCAATTGTACTGATTGCTGTCGTGTGCCAGATGCATGCTGGGAGGGATACTGTGATGAACACTGCACTTAAATCAGTAAGGTGCTTCTGTAAAGGTATTGCTTTTAGTGGGCACCCTAAAACCAATTAGACATCTTTGGTTACTTTGTAGCTTGTGGATATATATAAAAGCTGCATGAAGAATGTCTTAGGTGTTATTTTGTGCCTTGTTATTGACTTACCTCTATATTAGAGTGCATTTTCTAATGATCTGAGTCTACTATACTATTTGCTGTGGTTGTGTATTAGTGGTAAGCAGGTTTTTAGCCTTCCAGATAACGCAGCTAAATTATGTCAATAACATCAACGCAGAAAAACAATGTGCCAAAAAAAATCCTCACATACAGGTACCACATCTGTACTGCAGATTGTCTTCCCTCTAAATGCCTGTGGTGGCTTTAGGATGCCAGTTACCTTAGCTTCAGGCTGGATACAGTTTCAAAGTTGACAGCTCATCACTTTGAATGTGTTGGGAAAAGAGCCTTCCCCCACTGAGGGTTGGGGGGAGGGGAGGGCGTGTTGGAGGTGGAGCATTTCATTTTTCTGCCTGAAGGCAAAAAGTTACATATTGGAGCTTTAAATTTAAATTGTACATTGTCATTAATGTGTTGCAGGAGTTTTGTGCCCTCTGGGGCCATATGGTCTGTTTAAAACCCACTGCATGAATTTAGAAATGTATGGTCATCAGCTGCTAATTTTTTACCGACTACTTCATGTTGGATTTGGTTCTTTTCAATTCTGTTACATTGATATCCTGTGTTATATCATATGCAGCATATGAATACCTCTACAGTATAACGCAATCCTACATAATAGCACTGCAACAAGCAGTAACTTTGAAAAGTTTTGAATGTAGAGTTTTTGAAGACTGTTTAGTCAAATGTCAGCAGCAGAGTAATTTATTTTGACTGTGATGCTGGGATTGAATATCAAAGCTAATATTTTGTCCTACTTTCTGGCACAAACAGAGGTGGAACAAAGCAGGTGAAAAGGGTCACCATATTTTAAAAACAAAAAAGTGTAGTTGCATTTGTGCAATAGTTACATTTTGTGTTTTCTGAAGTTTGTCTTTGTGAAAACAGCACATGTAGGTCAAGTGGAGACAGAATAGAGCATTTGCTTCTGATTTGAAAAGACCTTCGCCTGGCATACACTGACATAAAAGCACAAGCTCTGATCTGAACCTTAAGACTTTCAGCAGCATTTGAAAGGGAAAGCTGTACTTGTTGAAGACTTGTTGTCACTTGAATATTGACATATTGACTAACTTTTTTTTTTTTTTTTTTTTTTTTTGTTTGTTTTTTCAAAATTTAAATGAGAAGAGAACTCAAACCTCCACAAAGGCATAATCCAGTTGTACTAATGTTGTTTATTTGGTCTTGATGATGTGAAGAAAATTGAAGAGACGCGTCCGACGATACTGGATCATTTGTACAAAAAAGATTTATTAGAAAAAGTACAAAGAATCACAGCATCAATTCAGGCATGCCTTTGGAGATCCAAGCCAAAAAGAGATCTCTCCCCGTCCTCTCTCCAATCATCTATATAGCCCCTTCATTTCAGGGTCATCACGTCATTCTTGTCCCTCTGGACTCCCGGTGCCATAGATAACCTCTGGCAGCAAACATTTCTACCAGAGGGGCCTCCTCCACTATGTACAGAAGACGTCCAAAGTCCCATACACGTTAACACAAACAGGATGATTCAGCAGAACTTATCAGCCGATATACGTCACTAATGCTATATACCGAACACTGTTGCCCCCTTGACATAGCAACGCTATCTTGTTAAAACAGATAGGGATCTTTTGAAATCATGATTTTATTTTAATTTTTTCAGACAGGATACCATCTTTTGATCTTGCCCCAAATTTAATTTCTTCCCCGTGTAGTCTCTCAAAGAGATTCATTAAGATCTGTTCATATGTTTTTCTATTATGTTGCTAACAAACAAACAAACAAACCAACACACAGATAAAACCTTGTTGACAGGGTTACTTTCCTTTCAAATATTTATGCCATATAGACCCATATTCCACAACACTCAAACCACCTACCTGAAAGCTTGTTTGTGCCACCAAAACAACTCCAAACTGTCAATGGATGGACCCTCACAAGACCTGAAAGTATCCTGTAGAAGTCAGGCACCAAGACGATCCTTGTAATTCTTCAAGTTCTAAGCTGCTGCCATCTTTTTCCTCAGGAAAACAACACACATACTGACAATTCAGATGACCTAAAGAAAAAACATGCTTAGGTAGGCGGTCAGATCAAGCCACCTTCCTCCATTGCTTCATGGTCCATTTTGGTCTGTCTCCTTGGTCAGCAGCTCCATTCACAACAAGCTGCCACACATCCTGACACTTTTCATAGCCAGCTTTAGGGTTTTTGGAAATTTGTGCCAGAGTGCGTTAGTGTTGAGAGCTCAATACCCTATCACTAGCTCACCAGTTGAACATCTTTGGACCACTTTGGTAAGTACTAACCACTACATACTGAAACACCTCAAGAGACCTGCTATTTTAGTAGCTCAGTGACTGACTCATTGAGCAATCACAGTTTGTCCCTTGTCAAAGTCTCTCTAGTCGTCACACTTGCCTAATTTTCCTGCTTCGAGCATGAAGTGTAATAACTGACTGTTCCCTTTCTACTGAATCTATCCCACCCCTTGACAGGTACCACTCTACTGAGGTATCCCATGTTACTCACTTCACCTGGCAGTGATAATATTGTGACTGATCATACTGCTAATGACAATGACATATACATCTGCCTCTCGGGGAAATGAGAACATGCTAATTACATGGAAACACACCACCTTAAATGACAGAGGTGTAAAATCATCTTATCTTTAGCAGAATTTTACACCCACTAATGAATCGTTAAAGTTCAATCTTAATTCAAAAAGCAGCGTTTGCTCTTTTATTGACAGCTCCAGTGAAGCAAAAAAAGCACAGGACCCTTGGGAAACCTCCATGCTTTATTATTTTACAACATTGATTCAAAGTGGTGACTTTTCTGACACCAACCAAAAGAAAATCAATCAATCACAAATTCAAAAAAAACATTACAAATACTGGTCTGCATTAATATTCACCCACATTAACAGGATGGAAACACACTGCACTGCACTGCAAGACAATGAAAGCCTTTGTTTTTAAGTCGTGAATGTGTATAGCCATTAAATAATTATTAATCATTAAGTTGTAATTATAATTCAAAGTGCTTAAGTTACAGAGTATCATGAGCTGCTGTTCTGAAGACAGGATAGAGATATGCTTGAAAATATCTGACTGATAACTTAATATAAAATAGCATCAGGCTCACTTATAACGAAGAAATAAATCATTTCACATCAGTTCTCAGCAGAAAGTTTTACAATATTGGAAAAGTCTTTAAAATGAGAGTGCAAATGACAAACCCCCTTACTCCGTTTCAATTAAATTCCTGCAGCACACAATGAGTTCTCAGGCTGTGTTTCGCTTTCAAGCAAAAGGCATTAACTGAATGAAAGAACCCATGGTTACCACTGAACTTCTCAGCCTTTGAGCCCTTTGACTGAACCCAGTTGAATAAGACTTCAGAACAAGTCCAATCGTTTTAGACTGTGTGAAATGAGCATACCGCTTTTCATGTGAAGAGATTTCCCATCCCCTCTTTACAGTCCCATGATTACAGACTCCACTGCAAAAAAAGAGAAAATTATCTTGTAGAATTACATCTTCTAGAACCTATAATTACAATAATCTCCTGCGGGCAGAAATAGTTTATCCCAAACCATTAACCTTGGGCACCTAAGCCTCCACTGTTGTATTTTTACCTTTCTTTATCAAGGTTAATTATTTTGCTGACCAAACATACTCTTCATCAGCACTGCCCTGCTTTACTCATCTGTGCACTGAACATGCTATAAGCATACTATACCCACTTTATTTTACCTCCTTAGCCATCAGCTCCTTCTAAGTGAAGTATACTTGAAAGGTTTGATTTCACAGTGTTTGACGGAGGATTGATTAAAGTCCTTGATCAGTGTTGGGAGAGTTGTTGCAGTCAGCCTCAAGTCCACGAGGACTGTGATGAATCATTCCCAGTGTGTTTTTTTTTTCCGCCTGCATGTCTCAGCACTGTACACTTCTGTCTCACAATAGAGGGTTGAATTATTAATCTGACTCTTGCTTTGTGCCAATTCGTATACATTCATCAGGACCCACAATCTACCCTGGTAGTTGATTTGAATGATGTGAAACGCTGACGTTCCAGTTTAGCTTGACTCAAATAGTTCGGGCTGAGCCACATTATTATACACTTTAATTTACACCAGCCCATCTAGAATGAGTCGACTCCTCCAGATGCATCTTAAAATGAGATTAATCACCGGGGACTGCCATGTTGAGATGAGTCGTCCACCTGCCATCGGAAATGTGCCATATCAATCAAACCCAGCACACTAATGATCATCTAGCAGAAGCTCCAGCAGAGGGGAATTGTCGTCCCCCTGGCACAGTCATTTGCGTCGATCTACGACCACAAGCGCATTTGGCCTCCTCCGCAGCCCTAATGGCTGTGCTGCTTTGTCGCCTGCCGATCTGCCCTCCTCAGCTAAAGATTAATTCCTCCCGTCACTGTTGAAGTTGAAGAGCCTGACAGTGTTCTCTGTGAGTTTCTCCCCAAATGAGAAGGAGCCAAAAATAGCAGAAACATGCAAAAATAATATACTGGAGACAAAGCACTTCAAAGCAGGCTATAGAAAAGTGTCCGAGTTCGCTGACAACTAGGTAGACCGAGATACTTGTACAGGTTGTTATACAGGGTTTGCAGAAAGAACTATAGGCCGGTGAGTACTGGAGATATGCTGCCAGTGGAAAAGAAGCTTCATCACGTTTAACATTTGAAACCTGTTTCAGCTTTTTCTTTGTGTAGGTTTTTGTTGTCCTTGTTGCTGCTTTTCTGTCCCTTTTCCTGTCTGGTCACATCAGCAGAAAACTATTTTACAGCTCTAAGTGCATAATAACTTATGGTTTTAAAATGACATGGTCATTTTTGAAATTAACCAAATTCACTGCCCATTACCAGAATGTAACTGTTTTATTTTATTTTACTATGTTAACTTTTTATATTTCAGTCCTCATATTGTTTTATTTATTTCACTCTGTGGTAGCCTAAACTAATTTTTCAACTTACACTACCGTTCAAAAGTTTGGGGTCACCCTATCAAACCAATGGTTTTCCAATGACAACAATGACCATGTACAGACTGAGGGATCTACCCAGCTTGTTCTACCTGCTTTACTGATTTACATGATTACATATGTTACAGACTTGATGGGAAACACTTGTGTCTCTCCCACTGTCAGACACAGGAGAGGCAGAGATATGGTTGGGGGATGTTTGCTGGTTCAGAGACATTTACTCAGTATAACTTGATGTTGTGGTTGCTGTTTGTGTTCACTTGTAGTTTACATATGTTTTGTGATGCTTGTTTTTGTTAAAATTGGTCAAATGGTTTTTTTGTAGGGTGACCCCAAACTTTTGAACGGTAGTGTATTTCATATGTCGCCAGTGTTATATGTATTTACTGCATCATTGTAAATGAAGGTCGTCCTCAATGATTTT
>OOFC01050208.1:37393-56337 GCA_900323345.1 Pseudochromis fuscus | reverse complement strand
GTTCTGTCTTGGTCTCGATGCTCTCTAGTCTCAATAATGTCTTGGTCTCGGTTGGTACGCTTTTGACTACAACACTAGGTTCAGTGGTCCTCACTTCCTCCTTCACTTCCAAATATGGTCACATCTGGCTCCACAAAACCACAACATTCAGATACCAAACTCCTGGCTCCAGTCCTCAAACTGGTTTCATCCGTTCTATATACCATCAATGGTTTGAACCTACCACTTCCTCCTTCTTCCTCATTGGCTCATAGATGCAGACCTGGTGTTTTACTGCCCCCTACTGGCTTTCTGAAGGATCCTATCATCTGATCTTGCTCTAATTTTAATGATTTGGACCTTGAACCATCTGTTCATTGCTTTTTCTGCAACTGACAAACAACTCCACAAACCAGTGGGTGACATCATCAGTCTGGTTTTTTTCGTGCCATCATCTGATCAAAATTTAAAGAATCGTTCATGTTTAATTATTTGTGGCGCAGTGAATCTACAGATTTTATATATAAACTGCTTTAACTGTGACCCATCTAGATCTCCGGGCTCCGCGTGTTTCCTTGACACTTTAAAGTGAGGCAATTTATTAGCGATTCAGTCAGATGCATTATCTTACATTGGAATGAATCTCTGAGGAGCTTTCTGCTACCACCAGCTTTGGCTTTGGTGTATTATGGATTACATGGTTGAATAATGCAACGTCAGACTGGAGAGGAAGATACAAGCGCTGAAAGAGAATCTGCATTTACAGCAACAAACACCAACAGACTCTGAAGCTCGGATACTCTCTGGTGGTGCACTGAATCGGACGTTATGTATTTTTTTCTTACTATAGCACAACACCTAAATGTTTTATCTGGGGAAACTCCCTTTCACTAAATGATTCAACACTATACAACAAAGCCCTTTTAAATCTTACACAAATTCAAGGCCATGCCAATGTGGAAATATTCAGTCACCTCTGTAATGGCCCCGTTGCTGTTAGGATTAATTTACTCCACTCAGGATTATGAATCTGAGAAACTGCAGCTGTTTATTTTCAGTTAATGACGAAATGCTAAACAGTCACGCCGGTGATGCATTGTAATGTGCTACCCACTAGGGCTCCATAAAAACCATTCACTGCTCAGTATAACTCGTAAAAAGGTACACAAAACATCAATAATAGAACAATACAAATTTGTGAGCACCTCTGTAGTTATTCGACGAAAAGGAATAAATCTTTAACAGGTAACGGCTGTAAAAAAGTACAGGTCTGCGATGGAAAACAGATAAAATGCTGCGTTGATTTCTCCAGTGAACATTATGTGCACCTGTAATAGCCTCAGTCTTGTTAGACTCAGAATGGATCTCTTTCTTTTTTATGGAAACATATAAAACACGTCTGTTTCTTTTAAAAATTACATATAACTTGCTTCTCATTTTGGGATAATGATGCTCTAAGTGGCCGCCTCGTAACAACAATACAGTGATTGTGGAGTCCGATCACTAAAACTGGCCAGTGGGATCACACCCCATAAATTCTGTATGTCATATCTTTGAACTTCCCTCTGAACAGCTGTGGTCTACACACAGATTAACCGGACTGCCTCCTTCAAATCCTCACCAAGAGGGATTCCACTGTTTGAAGTGGTCAGGCCGAACAAGAATCTTGACCTTTTCTCGGCTGCCTCTAGCCGTCAGTCGGCTGTGCTAACACAGCCAGTGGTGGCTGGACTGACGGGCTCCCAATTCATTTCTCCACTCACATCAAATGCATTTTGAAAAGCTAAGTCGTAAGTTTCCACTGCTTTGCTGCTACTTTTTCTTCCTCTTTGGCTGCGATGCCGCTGAGGTGGAAATCCAAAGATCTGGGGAAGATGTCTCAAGACAAACGGTCAAAGATAAGACAGATTTTATTAAGCAAATTACTTATTAGCCAAAGTTTTTGCTGTAAACATGTCGCAGTACATACTGTAGTTATTACAGTTGCATGCATACATAGAGTGTTTATAGAAATGGACGAAGCATCCAGGACTCAACAGGGAGGCCAATGCAGAAGTGACAAAAAAGTGCAATACTCCTGATGGCCACTAGATGCTGTCTTCAACAATGTATAGACTGTATATAGAGTGGATAAAGCTGACGTGAAGGCATTTGAACATGGCCATGTTGGCTTTTTGGAGCCAGAAGTGACCATATTTGGATATAAAGAGAGGAGTGAGGAGGTGGGCCTGACACTTGAACCCGAGGACCAGCCTCCAAAACCACCTGTAAATCACTGCAGACCACACCTGTCAATCAAACTAACCACACCCCTAAAAATTCCTCTTTTTGAAGCCTGATATCTACTCAATGACTGAGTATTTCATGATTTTTGAATTGGAGTTAATTGGAGCCAGAGGTTTTTGGCTCCAGCATCTAGTGGCCGTCGGTGGTATTGCGCTTTTTTTCCCATTCTACCCAGAGTCCATGGTGCATACAAGGTTTTCCTGTGCATGGAGGGATTGTGATCTTCAATCATGGCCAATCAAATTAAAAGAAGTAAAACCATGTGGGTGAAGTATGATTTCCAGGTAACAGCTGATTGCATCTATGAAAGCTTTTTCAGCAGAAGTATAACTGGTCCTTTGATATGTTACTTTTTGTGTTTTGTTTCCACACAAACTACATACTGACAGATCCCACATTTTGATCATCAGGAAGAGCAAAAAAATGGCTGTTTATGTCATTTATCTCCTCTCTTTTTGTAACGCTACCTTAACATGATGTCATTCTCATCTGTGTATCGGTGTATTTAATGCGAATTCACAACCTAATTTTTATTCATTGCTGAAACATGCATCTCCGTTGGCAGTTCACTATGCTGCCAATGACGTCTGCCCCACATCCACTTGTCAATATCACAAGACCTAAATAATTATTACACCTTTTGTTTACAATATTATCTTTACAAGGCTTGCATACTCACGGCCAAATCTCAAGATCTTCTCGACATAAGTGGTTGAAGGTAGAAAAGTACACAGTCCTTGAGATAACAGCTGCCTCTAAGCATTCGTAAGTGACCTGTTAAACACTGATCTATGCTCTTGGTTTAAGAAACGTCAACAGTCACTTCAAGCATTTTTTAAATTGGAAGCATTTATTGCAATTTTACAGCTTTACCTAAAATCACAACATGTAAATCGTGTTCAGAATTTAAAACTGAGCAAATAATTACAATGTATATTTTTATAACCAGGATTCTAAAGGAACAACCTGTGTATTCCATATGTCATAAATTCAACAGTATATGTATATCTCCATTATGGAATACACTCAATCTATTTTTTAATGTTATTTCATTCTTTGCTTTTTTAAAGATTTATTTTTTAACCTCTCTTGATACCGTCACATTATGCATATTATGAATGCAGCCATATATGTTTTATTTTTCTGACAGGACTTGTATTTATTAGTAGGTTTGTGGATGGCAATAATGTAATAACAGCCGATAATGTAATGAATTTTCCCTTTTTGAAATGTAAAAGGCTAATATCGTAATAACTGGCCAATAACGAAATACATCCTGAACTGACACATAATAACTTTTGGCTAATAACGAAATAATTTATTACATTACTAGCTCAGTTATTACAATTGCAAAGCTTTTTATATAATAAGAGCCGATAACGCAATAAGTGATTATGTTATTAATTGCTAATCGTAATAATTAATAATGTAATACATTATTATGTTATTACATTATCAGTTCAGGACTTTTATTACGTTATTGGCCAGTTATCACATTATCAACTGTTATTACATTATCGGCTGCTACTACATTATCAACTGTTATTACATTATCAGTTGTTACTACATTATCGGCTGTTATCACATTACCGGGTGTTGCTACATTATCGGCTGTTCTTACATTATCGGCTGTTTTACATTATCGGCTTCAACAGCATTACTTTTTCACTGATTCCTCCCACTGCCGAGCTTCTCGTTGTTTCATTGCGAGTTTGAATCTTTGTGATGAAGAAATCAAACTTGAGCTTGAACCTCGACTTCATACTTAAGGTAAAAAAAGCACTTGGCTCCTTGTGTTTCTTTACATGTTAAATAATTCTTCTTTTTCTTTTCCATACCGAGAGTAAAATATTCAAAACCAAGACAAACACCACCCAGAATTAATGTCTGGATTTGAGGTCGGCACATATGGATGAAGTGTCTGAAGTGTCTGCAGTGCTTCAACTTCCTGTGTCATTACTTTGTGTGTGGTCTGAACACATTATTATGGTAAAGAATGACCTGGGAGGTAATAATGCTGCATTCATGCGCTTGTTCAGAAATCAACTCCTTGCGGTGAAAATGATGCACGGTCCAGCATGCTCACAGACGTCTGCGGAAACATGCAATCAGACCGACTGCAATCATCCAGTGGCACAACACAAACACATCTACTCACACAATAACACACCCACACATTTACACACCCACAAGATTTGTCGTTTTATCAGCAGGAGCTACACCAAAAAAAAGGAGAAAATGATGTCCTACGAAATGTCAAAGAGGAATTAATATCTCTCCATTGGTTGTGGTGATCATGAGCTGTGCAGCGAGCGACGCGGGGCACAATGTTAAATGCATAAATCAAGAAAACGCACCACATTATATAAGATTACTGTATATTGCATCATGTTTCTGATTGAGATGGAACATGAATAAATGCATGTTTAACAGTGGATCTAATTAAAAATGCAATACTAGTGCTATTACTCCTAATAACACCGCAGGGAGAGCTGGTATGGGGGAAAAAAAAAAAAAATCACAGACTGATGCCTGGATTAATATTTGATTATTTCAGCAAACTTTTTATCTCTTGTGTACAAATGTTTTATGTACAGAGCAAAATCAACAAGCCAAGTATGATCTAGTGAGTCAGTGAGCACACAGAGATAATGTGATAATGTGCCAGTTGCAGTTTCTTTTTCCTGAAGAAAAAAAAAAAAAACAAGTCTTTGTCACTGTCATTGTGGCCATCTGTGTGACCTAACTTAATATGCACACGTTTCTTCTTCCTTGAATCCAACAGAAACATGCAGCTCTTTGCACAAGCAAATGAAACATGGCATTTCCCCCCCTCCACTGCAGTCTTAGTGAATGTGGGCCTCGGGCTAGCTTTGTACAGTGCACTGTGGACTGTCATTGTCTGACAACTTTAATCTTGGATTGGCTGCTTTGACTTTTTGACACAGATGGCCAAGGGCTAAAATCTACCCCCCTTACTTCAGCGCCATCGGCCAAATATGTAACTGTCCATCGACAAAGCTCGAAATATTACAAGTACATGACACTTGATAAAAGATACACTTTAGCCTTGTCTGTTTGTGTTTGTCACTGTAGGAAATGTTACAAATATTTGCCTGGTGCTGTATTTTAAAAGCAACATGAATATTTGCACTTTTACTGAAGTCAAAGCTTTACTGGACATTGATGTTACTGATGTTGATTTTGATATGGTGATTGCCATTTTCCAGCATGTTATAAATATGTTTTACATTATTACCTTATAAATAGTTGCTGGTATAATTTTACTAAGTGTTCTGTGATAATCAGCCTACAAAGACTTACTGTGATTCATAACTCTGATTCATAATTCATGACCTCTCCATACCAACAGTATCCTACAATAACCTGTTGTATGTAAATATCATATTTATTCAAATGGGTTCGGTCTCTGATAAACGTCCAGACCTCAGACTCTGGAAAAACAAACTTCTAAGGAATGAGGGGTAGAAGCATAATCTTTAATCTTTTCATCCATTCTGCTCCCAAACCTCAAAATGAGACCTCATACTGAAATTTAACTATACTTATAAAACAAAAGAAAGTAAAAACAACAAATATATAATAAAATATTTCACAATAAAAGCACAGAAAAAAGAAATTCAGTGTTTCTGTCCACTTAAATGCTAGTAGTGGGCTTTTATCTTGAAGTGGTTTTACACAGAAAGCAGCAGCAGCAGCAGCAGCAGTAGTGCACTGTTAAGAGTTGGTCATGTGCACATCAAAAGTGCTTGAAGTCCAAAAAACATGAACCAATAATGGACGTACCCAAAATACAGGCAGGGGAAAAACTGGGGTGAATAAAATAAACATAGTGTGCATGCAAGTATTTCACAATAAAAGTAACTTAAATTAACTTATCCATTAGACAAAATTAGAGCGAAAAGCCTGCCTCTAATAGAGGCCTGTAACCTTATGCATTTGAGGTATTTAAATTCCCCAATCATTTTTCGAGTCTTTTTCACACATCTGTTTTCTTTATCCATAAAAAACAACAGTCATAATTTTTAATTGCTAAATGCTGTGTCAACACAACAGTGTATGGAGGCCCTGAAGGGTCACTGTGGGACTTTGTTGTTGTCTTGTTGTGCCTCACTATTATTTTTTGGACTCCCCATCATCCGTAGACAGACTTAGTGCAGTCCAATAGGTTGGTCCGGACCATCCATAACACGCACTGCCAGGTTCTGGAAACACTGTGAAGACGCCACAGAAAAGGATAGATGGTGTGACACTTTACATTACGCATTAATTGCTCATTACTCAGCAGGCAGAGCTCTGACAGTACAAAGCCACTGGCTGTGAGCACAGCTGCAGCTGCTCCGCCTGGCTCTGCTGGTGGAGGCTGCGTCTGGGGATGGACTTTTTGTTCAGACTACGGCTGCAGTTGTGGTTTTATCTGCGATTGCTAAAGATTTGGCTGCTCCCATGACAGAGCAGAATGGTTAATAACACACCACCAGGAGCTAACTTCAACTCATTCACACACAAAACCCATATTTAGTTACACCCTTTGCAATCACACCAATGCCCAGCCGTGCCATCAGTCACAATCGGTGACAGCAACAACTAAAGCTATTTCATCCCATGGCTACGGTCATAATCACAGCAACAGCCTGTCAGAATCAGCCTCAGCAGCAGCTGGTTATGGTAATACAATGTAGAAAGCTAGATTAATATGCTCCTTTAATTATTTATCTATTTAGTCACAATTAAACAGATGTGAGTCTGATCCAGCCAAAGGGTGGGTGGTGGGCCAGGATGAAAAAAAAAGTATTAAGGACTTTAATATCCAGTTTTATTCATCATGGGTACTTTGTGTCATTTATATTTCTGGGGTAATACAGATGTGAGCAGTGATTTCTTTCAGCACTCGATTGGATTATCTGATGTTCTACTAATGCTAAAGCTAGAAGTAAAGATGCTAAACTTAAAAAGTTATCATGAAACTGAAATCTCAAACTGGAAAGTACTCATAGCACATGAGGCAACGATCATAGACGCTGTGTAGCAATGGACAGAGCAACTGGAGCTCAAAAATTAGACTAATGCAAGTGCAAAAAGGTGCAATACTCCCGATGGCCACTAGATGCTGGCTCCAAAAACTTCTGGTACCAGTTGACCTCAATTCAAAAATCTTAAATTTTCAATTATAAAATACTCAATATTTTTTCTGATGTTATTTAGCTAAAGTTAACTCTTTGTATTACTGATCTGGTGGTCTTAAAAAAAATCATCGTTAAGTAGATATCAGGCTTGAAGAAGAGGAAAATTTAGGACTGTAGGTAGTTTGATTGACAGATCTGGTGTCCAGGTGGTTTTAGGCTCATTCCCTGGTCTCCAATTAAACCACATTACAATACACATTGGACAGTGTCCTCAGGTTCAAGGGTCAGACCCACTTCCTCACTCCTCCCTTCATATCCAAATATGGTCATTTCTGGCTCCAAACAACCAACATGGCGACATTAAAATGCCAAGCTCCTGGCTTTGAAATCGCAAAAAACCAGTAATTGATGTCACATTAGCTTCATCCAGTCTATTTACAGTCTATAGAACATTGTTGCCCTCTTGTGGTGAAACAGCATCACTACCATGTTAACATTCACCGAAATATAATATGTGTTTCAAAAACAAAAAAAATACCCTGGGTGAAAACAGAACCTCCTTATCAGAGCTAATGAATCCAGAAAGGCACCAGTTGTGTATTTCAACAGTTTTTCTCAGCCCCTAGAGAAACTCCACTACTGCTACTAATAATACTGCTGGAAAAAAACCCAGCAGACTAAATTCTCTTTCATATTTTTCATCTATTCAAAGTTCATTTCTACGTCATTGTGAAATTAATAAAAGCCAGTATCTTTTTGATGTGAGTAAGTCTTTGGAAAACTGTTAACAGAAATGTGCCATTTTGTCGTTGTGAGTGAACAGTAACTCCCCAGTCATTATTACATGCCACACTGTAATAATCAAATATTATTTCCCAGAACCTGCTGAGGTTTTTGACCGTGATACTAGAGAATATCAAGTCAATACAGCAGCGAGTTATGGTGTTTCCTGCACGTACAGTGGTGGGTTTCCTGGTCCAGATTCTGCTAAATTATTCTACTATTCCTAGTGTGTTTTTTTTTTCAATAGTATGTCTTATATTTCATGGGAAATTGGAAAGATTTATGCTTCGGAGTTTTCCTGGATGCTAACACAGTCGAGGGATTGCAGCACTTGTCCACGGTTTTCCCAACTGTTCGCTGTGACCATCGATGTTTGATCTTTCTCAGCTGTTCACTCTGGTTCTTCCTGTTGGACTCTTTCATGGGTCCAGTGGCCAAATGGACGGCGACAGCGCCTTTGTGTTTGAAGCTCATTTCTAATGGAAAAGGCAAATTAAGTGATAGATTTGGAGGAAGCGCATTAAGTGCAGCTAGCAATTATATATCACTCCCACCATCTCCGAGGTGCCATTATCATAATGTCTATTTCAGTTATGAGAGTTTATCTTTTACCATTATCGTACTGTTGTGCAGGACTGTCAGTGGTAACTGAATGTGTCTCACTAAAAGCTTCAATGTGAGACTTTGTTTGAAGGAAGTGCATCATTATTCCTGCCTCTCACTCGGTAAACGTGACGCTCCAACACTTGTCACACTTCATGATGTGTTGTCTCTCATGAAAAGGCTTACAAGCACCTACCATAAAGCCTTCGCAGGTACTGAAGACTCGCGCAGCCAATCTGCATATTTATTCTGTTCTCTGGAGGCAGTATTTTGATGCATATGTCACGGTGACATCCAAACAGCTGTTTTTGGCACAAAGGGATGACTGCTGATGTATAAAATGTTCTGTTTGGTTGTGGTTACTGTTAAAGTGATGGAAAAGGATCTTTGGCGAGTTTATTTGTCGTTGTTACATAACTAATTACCTTTGCCAAGGAGGTTGTCTGGAACAACTACCCACAGAGAGACGGGGTTTTACTCATTCTTGGGGGAGATCAGAGGGATCAGAGGATGGGATCCTGTCCCAGAAACCATCCCAAAAAATCTGCTATAATAAATACAGGTTTTAAGATGACAGTGGTGCTGTTTCACCACAAGAGGGCAACAGTGTTCAGTCTGCAGCATCAGTGCAGCTGGATGATGCTTTGGTGCAGGTCTGTGCTCCCTGACAGCTTTCCAGTTATATTATACTTAATAATTAGCAAAACTGCAGCATCAAATTAGGATTTTTAAGAATTTTATGATCAAGATCCATTTTCTTTGAGTTAATTGGTAGTTTTCAGTTAGTTTAAAAATATCTTAACTTCCAGTAAAGGAGTAAATACTTTAATTTGAGACTTTCCACTGTTCATGCAAAGTTTATCTGTTAATCCTTTAACTCCTGAGCCTCCAAATTTCCACCTGGACTTTTTCTGCTTATTTTGATTTCAAATTTAACCTGCAAAATCTAACATTCACGTGCAGTTGCAGTGTTGTTGTTCATTAAAACTCTAAAATCAATTTCTGTTTTTGTGTTTTGCTGCTATTCTTGCTTCATCGTCACTTTTATTTTACACTATTATAACACCTAGTATATAGTAAATCACCTACTTTGCTGGCTTCTGGAAGAGGTGCTGGTGAAATTACCGTAATGACACCAGCTCTCAGGAAACGTTGGCATTTTTCTGATTGCGCAAACCATGACTTAATTACGGTAATCCAAAGATGCATGTGCAGACCTGTCGCCGGACTTATATAGTTAAAGGTCATGTAGCCTGTTATCTGATTTGATGTGATTGTTGTTGCTCGTTGATGCAGTTGTCTGTGCAGAATGATGTGAAAACTCAACTATATCTTAGGGCTTCAAGTGTATTAACAGTAGCCATCAACAACAAGAATTACTTTGTTACCAAGCCCCTAAAAAGTTCAGCTGCCCTCATAACCCTCACTGTGTAAATCTGAATTGTAACTCAGTTTAAAACCTTGCATCACACAAGATTAAAATCATGTGCAGCATAAAATCTGAATTCATTTCATTGTTGCTAGTTGAAAACTGAAAAATAAAACTTCACCAAACAGGAAGTAAATAATATACAGATAAAGTGATGCATTCGGAAAACATTGCAACACATTTCAAAAAGGTCCTAACATTTAAAACCTTTTGTATTGTTTTCTGATAATAATTAGAATATTATTCATAATAAATGCTGCTTGGTACAAGTCTTGACCCTCCCTCTGCAGACATCCATGTAAAAAACACTTTGAAATGTTTAAAAAGCCTCATGCTGCAGGTTCGAACAGCCGCTCCCGCTGTGATGTCAGAAGTGTTTCCTGAAGCTCCTCTGACAGTGTCCTCGGTGGCCACAGCACATGGTTGTTGTTGGCCATTAATTAGTTTAAAGCTCCTCCACCTCCTCGTACCAGCGTCCACCATGTCAGACTTGTTTATTTTGCACAACAGGAACAATTAAGCAGCTGACAAGGCAGCCACCGTCTGAAGTCCTTCCCACTACTTCCACTGGCTCCAAAACACAACTGAGCAGACACCTTGCAGCCCCCCGCTGCTGCCTTGTAACCTTCAGTGGATGCCTTGAAATGCATTTTGTAGTATGTAAGCGTATTATCATAACCAGATGCCCACCCTACCGCCCACCTCTGCACATCTTTGAAAAATGAGGTTCGCTCTTGAATATTAAAGACGGTGAGGTTCATTTATTTAGGGCTGTGTTCGGGCCACCGAGGGATGCTGATTTGAATCTCGTTTGTTAAGCTGTCTATCCTTATCTGTCAGCATCAGAGGATGCAATTTCTCTCTTCCCACCTCATCCTCCTTGTCTTCTAAATGGCGGGGATATTTAGAGGTGCTTGACAACTGAGGCATGCAAATTAGCAGTTGATGTTTCTTGCGTTCTTTTAGTTTTGCTCCCTCCTCCCTCCTCCACCCCTGAGTTGGCCCTTTTAGCCTCTGAAAAGATGCATTTGTGATTCTATTTTCATAACCATGTAGGAGGAAAGTATAAGGGTGGGGATTACAAAGACTTCATCCATAAGTTTTCTCTAAACTTCAATTGAAAGCAAAACAGCAGCCTCTTTGTATGGTGTTTTCTAGAGATGCAACAATACCAGTCTCTACATTTATTTATTGATGCATGCTGCATTTATTTAGCTCTGCATCGTGATGTGATGCATTAACATAAAGCAGCACATTTTCACGACATTACACGCAGAGCTTATTTCGAATTAGGTGCAAATTCAATAGTTAGAAAAGTAGCTTACAGGAGCCTCTAACCCCATTAGTAAGTTACAGCCTCATAGCAAACCACCTGTTTATAATAGCTATCATATTTATTAGGTGCGGTGCTGCTGCTGCTGCTGCTGCTGCAGTGTAATCTTTCATCAAATTAAATTAAAACTAATCAAAAGCAGCGCTGAGCAGCAGAGACTGAATTGGCTGGCAATTCCCTCTACTTACCAGTGAAGACCAGGGTTGTGTACACAACGAGGGTCTCACATTGCACAATATCAGGCTGAAAATTGCCTGATCTGACACATGTAGGGCGGCGGGTTTGACAGTTTATTGTTTTATCAGATATGTGTTGTGTCTTGGTGGATGAAAATAATTCTGCATCTTGCCTCCTTGTCTGCAGCGTGGATATATAATGGCACAAAAACCAGTGTTCAAATTAGTAAATGTGGATTTAATACTGTATCAGCGAGATGATAACACACTATATCTATATATAGCCATAGATAAATTGCTGCACTTTCAATTACAGTGTGTCAGTCTCGTGTTAATTAGAGTTTAACAATGTAACAGGTTCAGAGGAGAAGCTTTTTGGTAGCACCTGTCAGATTGAAGATGTCTGAACAATTGATCGCTGGAAGTGTTTGTGTCGTGTTTTTGAGTTATTTCACACAGGTCTCATCGTACAGATCTATACATAATAATCCATAGAAAAGGTTGCATGCATAGTTTTCACATCAGGCTGCAATGATGTGCCTAGAAGTGTATTTCAGGCTTCAATTACCGTATTTTCTGGACTATAAGCTGCTACTTTTTTCCGACACTTTGAACTTAAACACCGGTGTTTCTCATGTATCGGCGGCACGAAGCTCGTTAGCTTTTTACAAGCTAGCAAGCTCCGTGCTGCCGATACGTTTAGCGTCGTCACATCAGACCCGGTCAGAGTGGACCACATGAAACTGTTTGAATAAATTCAATAGCGGCTTATAGACAGGTGTGCTCAATAGTCCAGAAAATATGGTATATTAAACATAAATCCTCAAATAGTACTCGGAGTATTTGTTTACCTAAAGTCCAGAAAGTAACAGGCCTTCATTTGACTTTATTTCTAATTCCCTTTGATAAGTTTTATTAGTTATATTTCAGTATGAAGCCTCATTGTGATGCTTTAATTGGGATCATTAGCAGAGCAGATCAACACATTTAGTTACTTTATTACTCCCTTTGAGCATTTCAAAATAAAAGCCCACAACTAGCATTTAGGTGGAGAGAAACCCTTCATTTCCAAACTGTGCTTTTATTCTGAAATATTCACAGGAACACTGTTTTAATTTATTCACACATTTTTTTTTGCCCCTGCTTTATTTGGTGTCAGGCCATCATCGGTTCATTTATTATTATTAGCTTTTAATCAAACACCAGTTTTTGTTTAATGAAGCACAACATCTCCATTTTATGTGCAAGTACGCATTTTTTTAACCACTTGATATGTGCATGAGTTACTCTTAACAGTGCTGCTGCTGCTTTACATCATGCTTCACTCTCTGTGCATGCTGGGTGTAAATGTCCCTCTTTATGCAGCAATTGGTATAAATGTCCTCTATTCTTGGCAAGTGTGTGCCATTAATGTCATTTGCTGTTCTGTAATGCAAAGCAGGGTTGTTTTTTTTTCTGCTCAGCCAGCAGCACACCGAGCAGCAATCCACTTTCAATGGTGCATCTGGTGTTATGGTCACTGTGGTTGTACTTCAGCTCTTTTGTTGGTATCTGGTGTCTCCTGTGTTTTACTGTCTCTGTCTCCCCTGGTTACTTTCTTTGTCACTTTGTGTTTTGTTTTGTAGAGCTCATCCCTTGTGTGTCTGATTGAGTTTTACTTCCTCTCTTTGTTGTGTTGTTCCCTCCTTTGTGATGGTCTGCCCCACCCTCATTAGTTCCACCTGTGTCTGTTAGTCTATTGGTTCCTCTGTGTATGTACAGTCTTGTCTTTCACCTTGTCTTTTGTCAGCTCGTCTGTTTCCCCCTGTCAGACCACCAGCCGCTCCCTGGAGTCTCTCTGCCCTTGTGTTTGTGTGTTCCTTCTTTTAGATTCATGTTTTGATATTTTGTTTCTTTGGAACCATCCTGCCACAATTTTTGTTCGACCATATTTTTAGGTTACCGTAATTTCTGGACTATAAGCTCCTACTTTTTTCCCACGCTTTGAACCCTGTGCTTAAACAAGGATGCAGCTAATTTATGCAGCTAATTTATGACTCTCTACCGAGCTTCACGCCGCTGATACATTTAGCCTTATCACATCGGATGACTTTGCATGAATAAACACAAGCATGTGGACCTCTGTAGTGGTCTGTTGGGTATGGATTAGGTGGACCTCAAAGGGTTAACATTGGTATGGACATTACAGCCAGATTGAGATTAGTATTTACACATTCATACACAATTCTACGCCATTGCACCTGTGGCTGATAGAAAAGTGCAGCCTATATATGTGCAAACATTTTTTTCTTTTAAAATTTAGTGGGTGCAGCTTATATTCAGGTGTGCTTAATAGTCCGGAAATTACGGTATTTTAAAGGTGTAATGAAATGGCATTTATCTAACAGCCTTATTGTGATGTATATCCAGCCAAAACAAGGATATGTAAAGAGGAAATGTTTGCAGCAATTTGATTGGACCATTGAAATACAACAAAATACTTTAGCTAGCTAATGTTACTGTAATACATATCCAAAAAGATGCCACTACTGGTGTTCTCCATCATTTATTGTAAAACAGATCTTGGCTACACTGTTACTACTTCTTTGTGTTTTCATGTGTAAAAAAGTTGTGGCGAGGGCTCAGCACACAACCCTGTGGACCGCCACCGATGATCATTTGCTCGGGGTAATAGCAACAAATACCGAAATGTAGCATAGGACAGGTATTTTGTCGTACAAATTTTGTCCGCTCCTGTGAGTAAAAGTGGTGTTGAGCGATATGCAGATTGCATTCTTGCTGAGGTGAATGAGGGTGGTCTGTCAAGTAGTGATGTGCGGATCGATACTGAAATATTGATACCTCGGTTACCACATCGTTATGCTCTAAAATCGATTCTCAAATCAAAATATCCATACTTTTGATACTTGAGTCATTTGAGGTAATGTATATCATTAACAGGAACACAGTGGAAAGTAATTAAACTATTGAGATCTTGTCTAAATAATTTGTGGTTAGTGGGAACTACTTTTTCTTCCGCCTGGGTAAGTGCATAATGGTTAAGCATGGGAGTAATAGAGGTTGCTACCTCAATATACTTGATACTTGACATATGAGTTGAGAATGAAGAAAATGAATTACTCTGATGTCTTGTAGTCTTTATGAAGCTATAATTTGAAATACACAACTTTTTTTGATTTATCGGACACATTGGGTGTATGTGCACAAAAAATCGGTATTGGATCAGTATCGCCAATACCACCCTGAACTTTACTGAGTATTGGATTGGAAAGGAAATCGGTGGTATCGCACATCACTACTGTCACGTTTGATAGATGATATGTGTCAGTGCGACAGGTTGGCAGTAATTTAGTTACATCACTGCTGATTTGTTGACACAATGGTGGTGGATTTGAAACATGTAGTAGGAAGAGGAAGGTTGAGGATGTCAGTAAATACACCTGTAATCTGGTCACCACAGACCTGGTGTGTTCAGGCCCAGTTTCTTCCCCTGAGTTGATGCTGCAGAGAACCCAGGCTTACACACTGAGAGTGCAGTGTAAGTGCCCGGGAGTCCTCGGGCAGTGAAACACTGTCTATGGCTCTATTGTTGTCCTTGTCAAACCTGGCACAGACGCTGTGGAGTTCCTCAGCCAGGCTGGAACTGTTGCTGCTGGATTTAGGTTGTAAATTTCTGCTTTCCTATTTATAGCCCGTAATGGACTGGATGCCTTTGCTACATCCGTCGTGGATTAGAGTTGTTATTGAAGTTCCCCTTCAATCCAAAGTTTGCAGTTGTTCTTGGCAGCCTTAATGCCTCTCTTTAAGTTGGATTTAGTTTTGCTGTAAGCGACAGCATCGCCAGACTTACAGCTGTATTCCCAAATTACATTTATATATCACAAAATTGTTTTCCTGTCCTGTCACATTTTGGTGGCAAATCACCGGCTGGATTATGTTCAGAGGCAATGCTTTTTCTTTTTTTTCTGAATGAGGAGCTGTGTTTCTGGGAGTTGTATGGCAGCCAGTTTGACCCCACAGCTCGTCTGTGGTTAGATGTAGCAACAAAATCACTCTATTAGGCAAAAGAGTCCCGATAGGTAAATGTTAACCCTTTAACCCCGAACATTTAGCTGCTGACAGGAAGTGACGTGTGTCAATCAAATCACTGTAATTCCTCGGCCATTTGTGCTAGCAACGTGATTCCAGCTGATTCTGAAACTCGACAAGTGGAGCTTCCCGACACTATCGTAATGTAGGTACCGTATTTTCGGACTATTGAGCGCACTTATCTATACACTGCTATTGAAGTTATTCAAACAGTTTCATGTGGTCCACTCTGACCGGGTCTGATGTGACGAGGCTAAATGTATCGGCAGCGCGGAGCTTGCTAGCTTGTAAAAAGCTAACGACCTTCCTGCGGCCGATACTGAGCCACACCGGTGTTTAAGCCACAGGGTTCAAGGCGTCAGTAAAAAGTAGCGGCTTATAGTCCGGAAAATATGGTAATATGTACAGAGCACTGCACGTCACAGCATTACTCAATTCCCCTGCATTACTGCCGTAGTGTATGTAATACATACGAAACGCTCCACTTGTCAGCTTTCAGAATCAGCTGGAATTTCGTCACTGGGGCAAATGGTTGAGGAATTACGGTAAATTGGTTTATGCTAGTCACTCTGTATCACCGGTGATATGCTTGGTGTTAAAGGGTTAATGACCACGTTGTGCCTAAAGACTTTTTTTTTATCCCCAAGAGGTTCTGTTTTTGCCTGAATTTGTCTTTCTGACTGTTAGCGACATTACACAGAACTGGGGAACAGAACTAGAATTTTTTTGGCCTTTGTGGAGACATCATAAATGGGATCCTGTCTTAAAAAAAAATCCAGAAAAATTGTCAAAGCAACAGGTGTCCAGTGTCTGGTTTCAGTACAGCTGAATTATGCCAAGGTGGAGGTTTGTGCTCCCTGAGTACCTTTTTAATTCTGCATTAAAGTCGACCATAGCCTTTCCCTAACCTTAACAAAGTACTTCCAGCTGCCTACACACATCTAATTGTTTGGGGGGACTCAATGTTGATCGTGAACATTTTACTTGGACATATTTTTGATTTGCAAACGAGTTAAAGAAAATCCCCAGCCAGTAATTTCTTCCAGACAAGGTTTTGATGTTTCCGACTGACTCTGCTCTGTTATAAAATTCATATAATTTGCCACTGAGCAGCATGAACATTTCATGTATAGTTACATTATTTCCTGCTGACCAGTGTTTAACTTTATTGTTTTGTGTTGGTACCACGCAGCCTTGAGCACGCGCCTGTATCTCGCCACATAAAAAAATATTACCCCGGGGACCGACATAACTAGCAGCCACCGCTGGCAATCTGCCCAGTGTTGGTTTTGTAGTGATCATTTAAAATAAACCAAAGCCACTCAAGGCTTCCAACCATCAGCAGCAACAATAGATGCTCCCCCAAAGCAAAGTCTGAGATGTTATTACTGTAGTTTTTCAAATCAAAGTAGCACACAGCTACAAAGAATCCATTTTTCATTCTTCAGGCAGAGATATTGTTTGTGAAACAAGGAAGTGCAGCAATCTAAGAGGCGGCTGATGACCGATGACGGCCGTGACCAATTTTTCCTCGGCCCACAGGCTTGCTGAGCAGCAGTTTCCCCCAGTCGCTCGGTTGTGTTTATCCCCCATGTTTGCACGTCAGGCGGTCCACTTCCGGCTCTGTTCTTTATTGTGGGTGAAAGAATGAATGAAAACGCTTTTAAAAAAGTTTTAAATCCACAAAGAATATTGAATGTTGCGACTTTGATCCTTATTTGTACAGTGCTTGTGATCTATTGGTCTATTCATGTATTTCACAGGAAACAGGGAGCCAGCAATAAAGGGAATATCTTACAAAGGAAACATAGCTTTGCTTTTGAGTGTTTGCTTTTATATTTTTTCTTTTAAAAGTCTCGTGACACCTCAGACTTATGTTAGGGTGCCCCCCCCAACACAACCCACGCTCTCTTCCCAATCTGCTTTCTCATTATTCGCATCTACGTGAGTTATTTCCGTCGCCACGCGTCCCTCGTGGTTTTCCATTAACGCTCCTGAGTCATTTATTACGATTATGTGCTATTTAGGAAACAGCATCTTGTGTTTTATTTTACACCCTGAAAAAACTCACAGGGCTGTCTCCAGAAAACAGCTTTTAAATTAACTAAATCTCTCTCTCTCGTATGCATGTATTCAATCCGCCTGTGGTAACGACTGTCTCTTTGTCTTTGTGTGGTGCAGTGGTGAGTCAGAACCTGGTGACAGACAATGTGTCCGTGGTGGAGGGAGACATGGCGATCATCAGCTGTCGGGTGAAGAACAACGACGACTCCGTCATCCAGCTGCTCAGCCCCAACAGACAGACCATTTACTTCAGAGACATGAGGCGTGAGTATTAAACAGCTGTATTAGTTACACAACCGCCACGTGTGCCGTCATCTTTTAATTAGCGCGTGGTCTTGTGTGCTCGAGTCTGTTGTTCTAAGTCGGTAAATTTGCTTCGTTTCGAACACACACAGAGACGACGACGACGACGGCTTCAACCAGTGACAGCCGCTAATATACATTTCATTCAAAGCTGACACCAAAGCAGCTAATTGTCCATCTCAGTTTCATTGTCTTGCAACAAAGTCACACACCAACACAAAGTATTTTAAACGAACCACATCTTCTGCAGTAAATGTCCTCTTTGAGTTTCCTCCTACTCGAGATTCCTGTACATTGTGTTTAAGGTGATAACACACAACTGTAAACTTTAGTGTCTTTATTAAATACATCCATTCAATGTTCATAGAAGGAGGCAAACACTTGGATTTAATAACAGGCTGAACCTCCTTTGAGAGAGAATAAACAAAGTATTTCTGGTAGCTCTGGTTCAGACCTGTGAAATGTTCAGGAGCAATTTCAGATCTGATCCCACCACCACCGCTGCTCAGACATTTCTGAGGGTTCCTGGTATGATCGGCTCTCTGAGGTCATCTTCAACAGCGTGGGGGATTTTTGTCTTCGTTACTGATGCAGTGATTAATTATCCCAGATGCTGTGTTGTGGATCTGAACATCCCAACACATACACCATCACCATCAACTTAGTTTTGTTCATTTATATCAGGCGATTTATTAGTGTTTTCAGGTTTTCAAATACCTTTCGTTGTCGATAGTTTCGACGGATCTCTTCTT
>OOFC01050208.1:0-37373 GCA_900323345.1 Pseudochromis fuscus | reverse complement strand
CATCAGCTGGTTTTACTGAGGCGTGGTCCACCTGTCAGGTCTGACAGGTGGACCACGCCTCCTGCTGTCTAATCGCTCCCTCTCCAAGACGGCGCTCCAGGTGTGGGACAGGTTACATTAGAACATCGCCATGTTTTTTTTTTGGAGCCTGAAGTGACCATATTTGGATATTGGTAGGAGTAAGGAGGCGGGGTCTGATCCCTGAGAGCCTCCAACACCTGTAAATCATTGGAGAGCAGAGCTGTCAATCAAGCTAAACTTGAAAGTTATTTTGAATTGAAGTCGAGGATTCACCTAGTGGCCACCAGTGGTATTGCACATTTTTGCACCCTGGTGGCTTGATGCTGTTAAGTTTTTTTGCAACACTGAATTTGATATTTCCCCCCAACATCCCGCCTCAATTTAGCTGAATACTCCTCAGTAATAACATTTTCCAGCGTCTTCATATTTATATGCATGACCCTCCCAGACCCTCAAGTTACTTCCAGCTGTTGTAACATTAGACAGTTGTAGAGCAGTGGGAGCTGTGATATTAACCACAGTGTTAGATATAAATAACCAATCTCAGCTCACACCACACAAACAGTGTCACTCCATTAAATTTGTAAAATGACTAAGAGCTTCAGCCTTGGATACAAAAAAAAAAACCCCACAGCTAATTAATTAATTGCCATCAGCTTGTTTTGCAGTTAAAAGCAAAAAAACAAACATATAAAAAAGATGATAACATATCTTTTTACAATATTGTACAGTAGCTACAAACTTTCTTTACTCTTTGTTGCATGGCTGCCAACAACCTGCTGTTACCTCAGAGCAGAACCATCCTCCTGTTCAGTATCACTGCTACATGCAATACTTCATTTAACAGTAAAATTGAAGTAAATTGACTCGTATCCGTGGACTGATGAATATCTGAACTTTTTTTGCTCCTTGAGAAAGTTTGCGATGTTTGTGTGTTTATTCTGAGTCAAAGTTGTATCTTGTTTCATTGATTAAACTCCACATTTGTTAGCTGCTGACTCCAATTAGCATTCGCTGATATCATTAACCTCAAGGGTCCACATGCTACTTGGACTAATAATTAAATTAGATTCTGTTTGTTCACAATTGTAACTTCACGATGAAGATTCGACCACATTACAACACATATATACATAAATGCAAATACTTCCAAAGGGTTTTCTTACTTTTTCTTGCCGCTGAATAAACATGGGTGGTTTATGTGTAATTAGTGATCTGCTGTGACCCACGGGCCGATTAATTTTCTCAGAATAATATCTGAGCGTTGGAGATTTTCCAGTTTATCCCATTTTACTCGCACAGAATCAATATAACATTTGAACTTGGGAAGGTTTCACAGCAAAAAACATGTTCAGCTTTATAATAAATGTCAAGTGGATTGTTGCCTTTTGACCTGGCATTATGCTACCAGGGTAACTTTGCACAGTTATAAATATGTAATCCTTTTTTGGGGGCTTTATTTATTTATTTATTTGAGGAGAGTAGGCTGCAGCCCGCACTCGACTCGATGATAGAAATCTTTCAGCACCAGCACGTCGTCATGTGATTGATATCAAATATGTTTCATTACAGAACGAAGCATTTTTGATACGGTCAGATGACATGGGAATCAATGTCAATGATGCATGTTATTTATTTCATTTCTATTGGTTCATCTTCCAGGCAGTCATGAAATTAGACAGACTTTTGATGGATTATTTATGAATTTCGTCGGGCCGCATTAGGAGAGATAAAACTGATAAATTAAGAACAAATATCCTAAAATGTGCAGTGAACGGAGGCAGCAGTGAAAGTTTTTAATTAATATTCCCTGACATTACTTGCACTTCCAGGGAGCTACATTAAGTTTGACCCACATGTCTGCAGCCGGATTAATAGAGAATGAGGTTAATACAATCTAGCAAAACATGTTTAGCTTTCAGCATGTCAGCTTTAATAAAAAAGCAGCTCATATCCCTAAACATTTAATGACCTGCGTGTTTATTCTTATCCTGCCCAATTATCGTGTCACAGCCTTAATTAGCTGCACGTACTCTGTTCGTTACTCTGTCCTGCCACATTGTACCTCCCTTTAATTGTGTTTTTTTAAGCCTCCCTGTGCAAAAAAAAAAAAAAAAATGTTGACCTCCGCATAGCTTTCTGCAGACCTCTGTGACTATATAACCATAAAATTATGTTGTAAGTTCAAAATATGCAGATGCTGTTGTTGGGGAGGGGAAAAAATACATGCTTGCAGTAGTTATTTTAGTGTATTGCTCTCAGCTGTTTGCATAGTTTCGGAGGCCTGTTTTCCACATGCACATTGTTATACAAGTCATTTGCATGAGCAGTCTAATAGAAATATGTGTTATAAGGAAATGTTTGTACGGACCATATCTGCTATTATGAAAAATACTGGAACATGCAGCTCGCCTGGAGTTTGCATGGTTGTTTTTATGCAGCCGAAAGCAAAAGAGCTGGTGAAATTTGGAGAAATGTTGCACATTATTTCCCTGTTTTTTTTTTTTCAGAATTAATAATAATAAAAAAACATGACTTTTTCCTGACCTTAGTTAAATGCTTAAGTAAAACCCAACAACACATCATTCTGCAGGAGTCTTTTAGTTTCTCCGCACGACCGTCGACCCCTGTCGGAGGTACATGACGCCGTCGCACTTTAATCACAGTCTAGAAACAATCGATGCAATCAAAACAGCACTTCTCATCATAGGCGGTCAATCAAAGGAGCAGGGGCGACGTGTCAGGTGACGAACACCAACGCCGCCTCGGTCTAATTTACCTGAAACACACAATCGGCGGCTTGAACAGTGACACGGAGCTGTTTTGGCAATAGTTCATTGTTTTGCTAATATTCCTCTCGCTGCTCCCCCAGCCTGACCCATACCGAGCTTATGTGTGTGGATGTGCATAAGTGTGTGTCTCTAACCTTCCTCCCACACACTGGCACTAAACAAAGATGGTAGCATTTGAAAGGGAAGCAGAGGGAGAGTGTGAGCAGAGAAAGAAAACATCCTTCTGAATCCATAAGTTTGTCTCCACGTTACCGTAAAATGATGGAAATAAAAGCTAAACGTTTGCCATCAAATGAATACTTTCACTCATGATTGCTGATTAATTGTGTGTTTCTACTCCAACAACATTATAATGCAGTAACGCTAAATATAGACTATGAATAATTGAACCTCTCAAGCTATGACAGCTATTTGTGGTAATCAAAACTGTTACGTTGCCATGTTAACAGGAGACGAGTGCAGTGTCTGAAATGATCATCAATTACTGAACACGATGCGCTGAGCGAGAATACAAATACAATAAAACACACTGTCAGATGAGTTTCTTGAGATAGAAAAAATACATCAATCAGAGCATGCTAACAAAGTGTGTAATGCAACATGTTAGTCATCAGAGGGTGAAGAGATGTGAGGACGTCAAGAAGTTACCTCAAAGTTTTTTATCAAATGTGGAAACAACTGAAAAATAAATTATCATCCTTCAAATGTTTGTAGATCTGAACAAAATCCATGAAAATGTGACAAAGTTACAAATTTCACCCAAAGAGCTTGAACTTTTCACTGGTTTCAGTTTGTATCCACCACTTCCTTCTTCTTCTACCTTGTTGGTGATATCGTGGTAGTTTTGCTGCCCCCTACTGGATCTCTGTCATCATTTTCTTATTATTTACTCCACTAAGAAGATCAGACAAAGGGATTGTGTCTGCAAAAAAATCGAAACTACTCAGAGAGCACAAACTTCCACCAATGCAGTTGTACTGATGCGAAACACTGAACACTTTTGCCCTCTTGTGGTGAAACAGTAACACTATCTTGTTAAAATACCCTTTAACCTTTGTAAGCAATTAGGATTTTCTGAGATCTTTTTGGACACGATCCCATCATCTGATGATAAATGGTAAATGAAGTACATTTATATAGCACTTTATTGACTTTAGCTAGGTCCCTCATTCACCCATTCACACACCAATGGCTACAGAGCTGCCATGCAAGTCAAGTCAAGTCAAGTCAAGTCAACAGACGTTGACCAAAGTGCTGCACAAAAACAAACAGGTAATAAAATTTGCACAAGTAAAATTAAATAAAAATGCAGTAAAATAAAAATAAATAAAATACCTAAAAAACAAATAACCTAAAAGACAAGTTCTCAGTCCGGTTTAAAAGCCAAAAAATAAAAATAGGTTTTTAAACGAGTCAACTTCAGCTGTTCCAAGGTGCTACCCACCATTGGAGCAACTTAGGGTTCAGTATCTTGCTCAAGGACACTTCGACATGTGGACAGGAGGAGCTGGGCATCGAACCTATGATCTTACGATTCGTAGACGACCTGTTTTACCACCTGAGCGACAGCCACCCTAGATGAACAATAGTTGATCCTTTGTTCCCTGGGTGATACCCTTTCCTCATAAAAGATCTGTTCAGTAGTTTGCTAATAAACAAACAAACAAACAAATCAACAGAGGCAGCACAGAACCTCCTCAGCAGATGTACTAAATTTAAAACATAATAAGGGGAGAAGTATTTTCAGTACTCATAACCATAATAAAATATTCTCTCGTGTTTTAATCTTATATTTCCTTTTGACACCATCATCCACACAGTTCTTTTTGTGACTTCTTGTTTTTACTTTGAATTATTTTAATCATACACCGACATAACGAGCTGGATCTCTCTTATACACCGTGGTGGATCAGATCTTTACCACGCCGCGCTTTTATTTTCTTTATGTTTTGACCTTTTCTTGACTTGAGACTTCATACATGAACACAAACTCTGTACATGTGCTTAGTTATTTCTACTCTCTGATCCACTAGAGACTCTTAGACTCCCCGTGAGGTGGAGTGTCAGGCCCTGCCTCCCAGTCGCCACCCCCCTCCTCTTCCTCGCCTTTCAAACGCACCTTCTGCGCACTATACAAGGGCACGCTCGCAGAAAGCCCTCATGCGTATGCTAAACCGAACTTGGTATTTATCTGCTGTTGTGCCAAGCCGTGGTGAGCCGACTCCCACAAGCTGGCTGTCAAGGGCAAGGTGTTCTTCTTTGACGGGGCCTCCTTGATCTCCTGTGATCCCTCCCAGGCATCTTCGCTGCAGCTGCAACGCTTCATTATGACATAACCTCCACCAGGCTGCCTCCGAACAACATTGCCCCCTTCAAAATATCACATCTGCCATCTCCGTCTGAATCCGCACTGGTGGATTATGTTTGTGAGTGTGAGATGGAAAGCAAAGAGAGTGTAAAGAGACAGAAAAGGGAGCAGTGCTTTAAGACTGGGTTCAGTTACTCGCACAGAGGAGCTTGACTTTTTGGTCATCCTTCCGTTACACTCGGCGTCCACCGACAGCGCTTCTTATGCTTTCTGTAAGCCATTTTATTCAGCTTAGTCCGCTTTTATTCAAGTTGAAATTACACCCATGAGATGCATGTGTGGCACTGCCTTTCATTCTGCATCCCCCCTGTCTGCACGGCATCGCTCCGGATGCTGCAAACGTCTTTGCATATTTCAAGGATTAGTGAAACATGCAACGGTGAAATAGTTTTGTAGCTGGGACATCCTCAGTTTCTTTATTTCTACTGTTTGTCAAGCTGCAAAAACACATATGTTGCATGCACCTCGATGGTGTATCTCACTAAGCCCTCCAACTACTTCCTCCAAACTCCTTGACTCACAGCTGGGATGTAGAGTTTGTTATTTTACTGTTGACTCGACGCCTGAGCTGAGATATTTTACCAGGTTTGACAAACCTCCTCCAGAGCTGGAGAGGATACTGTACTAGTGTTTTCACAGGCTGACTAATGCTCCCTATGAAGAGTAAATTAATGTGTACAAAGTTGGTGGAGTACTTCCTGACCTGCGCTCCCTTCACGCCACCGTCAATAAACAGCATCTCAGTCCAGCTCACCAGAAAGATGGAAACATTGTTGTTTTCACCCCCTCTCTGATCTACAGCAGTTGACTTCTGTAAAACAAAACAGACAAACGTAAGATGCTTTACTACAGATTGTTGTTTTTCACCATTGTTAGCAACCAGAGTACGCACAGATGGTGATGTTTCCATGGTACAATGACCTTTTTAATATGTGAACACTGCTGCGCTCCATTCACAGTCAGTCGTAGTAAACCCCCAGCTGCTAGGTTGTTGCTCAAACTGCCATATGTTTGAGGGAAAGATATTACACTACCAAACAACTCATCAACAGCTAATGTTATGTCAATGGCATTTACATATTTTAGCTGTTTTGCATTGCATTAGTATTGTAAATTAGACAACATTATGGGCAGGAAGTCGCGATATTTTTGACATGACACGTTTTCGTGTTATTACCTCACCGGGGAGGTTTTCACCTGCATTGGTTTGTTTGTTTGTTTGCAGCATTGTGGGAAAACTACAGAACAGAGCTTAAAGAGATTTCTTGAAGAAATAGGTCACAACCCAAGGAATAAATTGTTACGTTTTGGGCAAGATCAGAAGATGGGATCCGGAAAAATGTCCTGAAATCTCGAAAAAGGCTTTAGCAAGAAAGTGTTGCTACTTCACCACAAGGGGGCAGCAGTGTTTATTGGTACATCTGGATTATGCCTTGATGGTGGTCTGTGCTGTCAGAGCGCTTTGTAGTTATACACGGATGCCCTAAAAGGACATTGTTAACTGTATTTTTATTTTCTCAATTGTCACGCGATAACAAGATAATTTCAGTCATTTTCTCAAGATCTTGAGTTATTTTTCTTCTTATCTCGGAAAAACCAAATTTATTTTCTTGAGATAGCGAGAAAATAGTTGGGTTTTTTCTTCAAAGATTATCAGATCTCGTTATCGCAAGAAAAAACTTTGTTATCGCAATAAAACGGTTGTTTCTCAATTGCCGCGCGATAACGAGATAATTTCAGTGGTTTTGTCAAGATCTTGAGTTATTTCTCGTTATCTTGAGGAAACAAAGTTTTTTTTCTTGAGATAGCGATAAAATAGTTTTTTTTTTTTTTCAAAGATTATCGGATCTCGTTAGCTCAAGAAAAAACTTCGTTATCGCAAGAAAACGGTTGTTTTCTCGTTAGCACGGGAAAAATGGAGAAAATAAAAATATAGTTAACCATGTCCTGTTAGGGCTTCTGTAGTTATAGACATATTATTTTGACTATTTTACCAAACATTAAAATTTTCAAGGTTTGGCGTTGACATGCTACAGTTCAAAACTCTCCCTTCCTGGTTTCCGAATACAGCATTTCTTTGGCTTCCTAAACCAACATCATCGCGCCTCTTCTGTAAAACTTACTTTCACAAGTGCATAGCGGTTTGTCCTTGTAGCATGAATAAGGCTGATGAACAAAGCTGCACATGCATCTATTAATACTGGAGCCTTTACACTACAGATTTCTCATATAACTCACAAAAGCAAAGACAGTGTCCTCTACTTCAGATATACACCCACACGGTCACTTGTATTAAAAGGCCTAAGAAGAGCGCACACACACACACACACACACACACACACTAGCCTTGTTCTCCTGTGGAGGAGGGGAAGAGTTGCAGCTTCTTTAGCGGCGGGTGATCCGTCCAGTCAAGGCCAGCAGGGTTCAGGGTGGAAAGCTTTGTGTGAAAACAGCTTAACGAGGCAACTTGGAGGGAAAGTATACAACAAAACTGAGTACACCGCTGTGCAGTATCTCTGAAATGCTAAATTATTCATAGCTGTAGCGTTCTACAATAACTGTATTATTTTTAATTTGATGTGTGGGATATTTGTACTGGTGTAGTATCCAGTTAAAGCTAAGTACATGAACGAGGTGATAAAAGAACCTGTAAACACCACGGCTTTTTCATTCTAGCTGGGGAGGCGTCTAATGCAGCACGGCTCTGCAAAGTAAGGATTCAAAGAGAAAACCTGATGTGGAGGATTTGTAAAGATGGTACAAGAGGGTGAGGAGTCAAGAGGAGCTTTATTGTCATTTTAACCACACAGCCAGTGCAGTACACAGTGACATGAAACAGTTTTCCTACTGGACTGTGGTGCTGCTCTTACTGTAAACTACACTTCACCCATTAACTAAAAGCTGAACAGACAGGTGAATGGTTCTGATGAAGATTATCAGTGGAAACTGATGGTGCTGTGGCCCGAGATACGTCTGCATGTGCATCTTTGGATTACCGTAATTATGTCACAGTTTGTGCAATCAGAAAAAGGCCAACGGTTCCTAAGAGCTGAGATGTTGCACTTTGCAGTGAATATGGTGTCATTACGGTAATTTCACTTGCGTCTCTCTCAGAAGCCGACAAAATAGGTGATTTACAACCGACTAAGTGTTGTAAGAGAGTAATAACACTGATGATGAAGCAAGAATAGCAGAAAAACACAAAAACGGATTTTGATTTTAGAGTTTTGTGAACAACAACACCGCAATTGCACGTGAATGTTAGATTTTGCAGGTTAAATTTGAAATTTAAAAAAGTATTAATAGTTCATGTTCACACTGTTACGGCCTCTTCAGAAAAATGCAACTCAGGCTTGAACTAAAAGAGGCCAATAACATATAGAAAAGGACACAGGACAGGAAGTTAAGGTTTAACTAAAAATTCCCAAACTTTATTTTAAATTAAACAAACAAGACAATAAACAAAGGTAAAAAAAGCCAAAAGCCATGGATTGGACCCCAGGACCAGCCACCACCCCGAACTAAGACTACCTGGTCAAAATTAACTAAGAAAGCCACACCAAACTGAACTACTGGTGCTAAAATATACATGGGGGAAAACAAATGCCAAAAGAAATAGCTGGAAATTAATTAAAAAGAGAAACACAAAAACCACAAAACCTCCTCACATGCTGAAGTATATCTCGCACTGCAAAGCAAATTTCTCACACTTACAAAAGAAGTGAAAACAAAGATGCAAATTTGCATCCCTGTGAGTTGAAAATATTTTAAATTTCGACAAAATTTGCATCACATGGTGTCATGAAAACCAATCAGTGTTGAGTGTGGATGTGATGGTTGTCATGGTTTCCAGTAGGACTATAGTGAGCTCAGCATAATAGTGATTGGTGGCCAAGAAGAAAACCAATGCTTGAAAACCTCCAAAGAACATAAACAGAAGCCAGGCTGTGCACTCTGGTTAGATGTAATAAAAATATATTTGTTTGGATCCGATGGGCCGGTTACTGTATGTCCCCTGACTTGAATCCACCAGAACCTTTGGATTACATTATAGTGGAAGAAGAGTTACAAACCCCTGCAGCAAAGAGCAGCTGCAACCTGTGAACAATGGCATCTCTGTCCAGAAGAAGTCTGGTGTCACCCATGCTCAGGTGGACCCCCAGCAAAGATACAGCTTCACTCTGATTGGACTCAAAACAGGTAAAATTACTTCATTGAAAACATAAACTCAGAAGATTGATACTACAGTGGCCTTGCTGCCATGTCATCATTCATACCAAAGCTACTAATCTGCAGCAAGACTTTTCTTTAAGTGTTCAGTGATCTCCATGTTTGAAAGGCGTGCAGAGTGTTAATGTCAAGTAGAAACAGCAGGAGAGGATCCAGCTGAAACACACCGACACAAACACGTCTTTCAACTCGCTCTGTGAAGTTTTCAAGCAGCTCTTCACGATGTGCATCAATCTCTGAATATGAGAAGCATTATGTTGCATTTCCTGCTCGGTTTAATAGATATTGTTATGCAGTTGTTGGGTGAGTGTAGAGGAGACAGAAGTGTAGATGGCACTGTGGTTGCACTGAAATAAAAAATACTGTAGGAAAAGAAGATGACACTCTGAAGGAGGAGGTTGGTAAAAAATCCCCAGTGCACTGCAACAATCACACAAGTGACAACTATGACCTGGTCAGGTACTGTGTGTCCCTTGACTTGGATTCAACAGAACTCCTTTGGATTATTTTAAAGTGGAAGTTACAAACCCCCTCCAGCAAAAAGCAGCTGCAAAGCATCAGCTGGGAACAATAGCATCTCAGGACTGTGCAGGAGCAGTGTCCTCCATGCTCAGGTGGACACAAGCTGTCATCAGTTAGAAAACAGGAGATACTGAAAAATGATGGACTATAATGTAACCGAGCGCTGTATGTATATGGAAAACACAGCAGTTCCTCCAGTTGCATTTCCTGTGCTGATCTATGTGTTATCAATACTTATAAATAACACTAGAAAACATTTTATCATGGTTTCATAATTCAACATAATTAATTGTTGAGAAGAAATAGTTTAATTGGTCTCATACTGGTGCTGAAATTTTCTGAATATATTTAAAGCAATTGCTTTAAATTAGGGCTGTCAAAATTAATGTATTAATGCAGATTAATCCATCATCATGATTAATCTGATTAATAATTTTAACACAATTAATCCAGGCAGTTTGTCCAAGTGGAGTTGCCGTCACACCTGCACCAATAGGAAGTTAATCCTGTGGTGACAGGAAGCAGAACCAGCCAATAAACATGGAAGATGCTAAACAGCACGTTGGTCCTCTCCATAGGAAATTTGAGGACAAAAAAATCAAGACAGATTACTGACTCTCTGCAGGAAGTAGTTTTCTCTTCACTGAAGCCCTTTCAGCTTAAAATACCACATTAACACAAAGCATACATCAGCACATACTGCTAGCTCTGCGGCTAACGCATCACCCAGGTTGTGACAAACCGATGAAAATGAAACGGGAATAATATAGATTAAAAAGTAATGAGATTTAACCATGATTAATCAAAATTAATCCACAGCAACTCTGATTAATCTGATTAAAAATTTTAATTGTTTGACAGCACTAGTTTAAATAAATAATAGCTAAATAAAGTAAGTAAATAAAAACAATATTTAACATTTGATTTTGTCATAATTTTTTTATATTTTACCACGATAAACTGCATAAACAATAGACGACGCTAACGTGATGCCGTTTGAACATCACCATGTTGTTTCCTTGGAGCCAGAAGTGACCATATTTGGAAATAAAGGGAGGAGTGAGGAGGCGGGTCTGACCCTTGAACCCGAGGACACCACCCAGTGTGTATGAGACTTGACTCCAGAGTGTTTCAGTTTTTTTTTTGTGTCCAAATAATTTTATTTTTCTTAAATAAAAACAACACAAATAAGAATGAAGTAAACAGGAATTATATAAACAGAGAAACTCAGCATTATGCTATGAAATGTTTATGTGAAAACGCCTAAAGGAAAGTGCATTCATTATTTATTTGAGGTGAAAAAAGCTGATGCAAAACATGAATAAAATCCCAGTCTGAGTGTGAGAACGGGGTCAGCTGTGTCGGGGGGAGAAAAGCCCTTTTTGAGTCTTAACAATTACTGAAGCGATGCTGAACACTTAGATACTCCTATACGGATTTAGGTGCGAGGAAGCCTGGACTTCACCTAGAGTGGGGAGGAGGTTGGTTATAAGAGTGTAATTACCCCCGCTCCACCCCGTCTCGCCCACTCTGACACCCAATAATAAAACTTTGATGTGCTCCTCTCAAAAAGTAGCAGGAGCCACTAATCACAAATGATTGCAGCCACTTAGGCGAGGCACACTCATCATCTCCTGCTCTCTCTGGATGGGAGTCATCCTCGGCAAACGCTGGAGAAGAAAAACTATTCAAATGAAATGCAGCAAAAGAATGAAGATTAATCAAGAGAGGGGGAAGAAGAAGGAAAAAAAAGCAGGATAAATTAAAATCCTGCAGTCAGCAGAGGTGAAGAAGGGGGAGAAATAAGCCAGCAGAAGATGCACACAGCCCCAATCCTCTTATATTTTGTTTTAAAGTTTTCTTTTCACCACAAGTCTCCTCCACTTCGATTTTACCTTTTTACTTTCAGCTGCGTTTCAGTGCAGCGATCATGGCAGCGTGATGGATGACACGTTCTCGCTGCCTGTTTTGAGACAACAAGCCCTTTTTCATCTTACCTCCATATGAATGCAACTTTTGGGGGTTTTTTTTATGATAACTTCAAAACAGGAAATATATATATATTGTCAAAACACAAGATGAAACTCTCAGGCAAAAACTGAGGAATTAAAGGTTCAATTGAAGGTCAACTGCTAATTCCAGTGATCAAACGAGCAACTCATCCACATATTTATACGCTACTCATAGAAAAATGAGCCTAAATATAAATATTAGTGATGCATAAATGACCATTTCTTTCTGTTTTCATCCACACAGATTTTTACCATTGGGGAATTTTTAAAAGATATATTTTGAGGTCACTGCAGTTACCACCAAGACATATTATGAATCCCTGTCCATGTATCTTCGTGTCCTTGAGCAAGACGCTGAAGTTCTTCATCACTATCAGTGTGTGGGGCGGCATCTCTAACAGCACTGGGTGCTCGAGCTGAAGTGTGCGATCTATGTGTTTATAGTGTTAATATAAGATGGGCTGTGCTTTCACAACCACAGGGTCTAATATGAATAGTAAAGGACAGGCTTATGAAACTGGAGGACCATAAAAATATCATCTGTTTATAATCTTTTGCTTTCAGTTTAATCATTTTTTAATGATTTTTGATCATAAACACCAAATATTCAATTTACAAAATCTTTAAGGAAATGGAAAAAATAACATACAAGTATATTTTCCATTGTTTTGACTTTTTAAGCAGCATCAGTCCGGATCATAAATGTAAGCCACATCCAGTTTATTGTTGATGTTATTATTTTGACATGTATGAGCACAAAATCAATTGAGATGTGACAAAGTTATGAATTTCCTATTATGAGGATTGTCTGGTAATTTGCTTGTGTCGATGGTGAATTGCATGTTTCTAGAGCTACCCTCTAGATCTGGATTAACCTGACTGCCATCGACCTCAGAGCACATCTACATTTGGTGGATGTCCACCCCTGCTATGAGTCCATAAACGCACTTTCCGCACACAAACACGGAAAAAAACACAACCCTAAAAAAGCAGCCAGCTGACTTCCTGTGGTTACAGTGTTGCAGAAATCCTGCTAATAGAAGTGTCTCATAATATGAATGTTAAACTCACCACTGCTTCTTAATTGCTGCCAAACAACAGCCTCCTTTGGTCATTACAGTGAGTGAAGCCTCTTCCAATCTCCATATCTCCCTATTTTAGAAAATATTATTTAATCCTCTAACACTGAGCGTATCACCGGTGATACAGAGTGGCTAGCATAAACCAATTAACCGTAATTCCTCGGCCATTTGCGCTAGCGACCTGATTCCAGCTGAGTCTGAAAGCTGACAAGTGGAGCCTTTCGTGTATATTACTTAGATTACGGTAGCAATGCAGGGGAATGGAGTCATGCCTTGCAGCGTTCCATACATATTACATATGTTATGGTAGTGTACGGAAGGTCCACTTTTGGCCTTCTGAATCAGCTGGAATCAAGTGGCCGAGGAATTATGGTAATTAGATTGACACGTGTCACTTCCTGTCAGCAGCTAAATGTTCAGGGTATCAGGATTAATGCTTTCTGATAGATATATGATTTATTTATCTGGTGTTTTTTCCCAGGTTTATCTTTAACTTTCCTTGTTTTTTTACTTTTTTGGTCCATTTTTGGTCGAGCCCTACTGGCCCTACTGGCTGCGCGGTCCATGCTTACTGCTCAGTCCATCTTAAATCCACACATCTAGCTTACAAACTGCAGTAATGTAAGACTGTTTACTGCTCGGGTGCTCACTGTTGTCCTTTAACCAGCTTTCATTCATTTACGTTGCAGCGTGAAACACTCCTCACTTCTATACGGTAAACATAAAGTGCTTACTGGAGACAGGAGAATAGGCTTCATTAAAGCTGAGTGAGGAAAGTTCGCAGCCTCTCAGGGTCTCCTTGGCTGTACTGAAGTGCATCAGCATTACTGTACCGCCTTATCACTGCTTTTAAATGAGCTTCATCACCATCAGCTGTGAAAGACCGACACATCAGATAATTTACAGCCTTTTGGAGTTTTGACAGACGTCTCTTATCCAAAGACTTGACTATCAATTACCTTTGTCAGGCATCTGCGACGTCCTTCTCGGGCCATCAGATACGACAGAACAAGAGAAGAAGAAGAGGGCACAGAGAGCACCAAGCTAAAGGTCACCTTCTCCTTCTGTCCAGTACACAAAGAGAAGTGAAATATGTATTCGCTGTGATGTGACAATAAAAGAATCGTCCGGAGTGTTTCTTGGCTCACCTCCTCTTTGCCAGGACGACAACTTTTTTCCTGAAAAGTACAACTGTGTTCAGTCCCGCCGTGTCCACCATCGTCCGTCCTTGTACCCTCCGCCCGAGGACCCGTGTCCTTGCCACAGCGCCTCACTGTTTCTTTTCAACTATGTATTAGAAAGTATTTATTTATTCAGCTCATGCTTATGCCACAATGCCTTAGTTAGAAGTGACACATAAGAGGATTATAAGATTCTTTGAGAAATGCTTTTATGGAATGGATTATATCTGATTGGCATGGGATTCTCAAATTGTTGACACACCAAATATATCATTCACATTTTAATGGATGTTTCTCTGCACACTGCATAATTTGTTTGGGTGTTTACTAACACTTGACATTTTGCTAAGGGAGTATGTGCATGTTGCATTTTTTTTTTTTAATCTATGACAGTCTTTAACCATCAAATGTCTGCATCCATATACATCTCTAGACACCCCCCGCCCCCCTTTTTCTTTTTTTTTTTTAATATTAAAGCATAGTTTACAGTATTTGTCAATACACTAAGGAGGTTAAGATGTCATTTGCATTGGTTTGTTTGTTAGCGACGTTACAGAAACATGAGCAAACAGATCGCAATCAGTTTGAACAAATTATTCAATTATAGCTAAGATCAAAGGGGGAACTAATATCAAATCCCAGAAAATCTCAATTGCTTATTGAGGCTGTATGTTTTAACAAGATAGTGTTGCTGTTTGACCACAAGAGGGCAACAGCATCAGTGGAGATTAGTGCTCTCTTGGTGCTTTCTAGTTTTCTTACGTTGTTGTCTGATGTCTGGTGCTTACTTATAGTCAAACCTCAAAAGCCACACAGGAAATTGTAATATTCAATTCAATACTCAACACTGAATTTACAAAAGAGAACTGTCCTGTTATATTGGATACAGTGTTTCCTGTCAAATGTCATCTATACATCTTGCCAAGCTAAATTTTTCCAAATGTAATAATCAACTCATCTTAGCCTTTGACAACCAAAACAAATCGAGATTCTTCAGTTACATCTTGTCAAACAAATGTCCCCTGAAGTCTCACTATGAAATTCATCTTTAACAAAAACACACAAACATTGTTCTTCAGAAACAATAAAGTTAAAAATCCATGATATCTAGTGACAACACTGGAAACAACATGTTATTTGTCAGTGTGATCAAAACACGTGTTATTGATTTGATGCAATAAGCAACTGATGTTGACCCATCCATCCACCCCAACCTCCTCTGTGTGTGGACTTTGTTTTCTCAGAGGCTTCTTCTCCACTCCTTTATCTCCCACACTGACTGAAAATGATGTGAGTGGAACAGATACGTCTGTCTCTCCTGAACTGAAAACAAGATTTTTCTCAGTTGTTCAAATCAAAGTGAAGCACTTGTAGAACAAAATGTTTCACTGACAGCTGAAACACTGTTGCTGCAAAAAATTGATATTTACTAAGAGCTCAGCATGGTGCTGACGAGGGGGATTTTTACAAACCAAAGTCATTTTCCTTCAAAGCAAGACTGAGGAAAACCCGAAGTGAGGACATCACACGGGGAACAGCACTTTTTATTTTTATATCTTTGGGACAGAAACGCCTCAGAGATACAAAACGACAAGTTGTGTTGATGTCATGACCTTTCAAACTTCTTCAGAACTATTAAAAAAGGGAAAACTGATTGACACTGGACCATAATGGGATTGAGAAATTATGCATATGCAGAAGGACCAATATTAGATCCTGTGCTGCTTACTGTTGTATTATTTATCATCCAACACAACACTGCAAAGTCCGGTTTTACGCTGATGATACTCTCTTCTGTGCTGTCTTTGTCATAAGAAAATATGCTCTGCTTTTGGTGACCTCTAGACTTATTGTATTGATTTTTTTATTGCTTCAAACTGCTTTAGAGACTAAGTGGATATATTTCCTATGAACACAGTAACTTATAAATATTTGGTTGGCATCAGATTTAATCTTGTTCATTTTTGTTGAATATTTTTCAGAAACCAAAAAACATTATATTCTCATCAGAACAGCCTGTACCTCTTAGAAATCAGAGGATCTTTTGTATTCTACTATATCTCCCTTAATAACAGTATTTAAATGAGCAAAACTGTGTCTCCCTGAAGGAAACCCTGCCTCTAGAAACAGTTTTTTTTTTTTTTTCCGTGCATCTGTAAACCAGCACGTCGGTATATTTGAATCTGGGAACATTTAATTCAATTAAATCATTAGGATTAGAGACTGACCTCTCATTTTAATGAGGGCTAACAAGGCTTTTGAATGAGCTACACTAATTAGGGGCATATTATTCATGTGCCACAATAAGGGTTTCATTGTGCTTAAACAAAAGAAAGTAAAAGCGGCACTAATGGAACAAAGTATTTAAATTTTCTCCTTTTTTCTGGCAAATGTGAAGAACTTGTAAGAAGAAGAAATCACCAATTGCAGGAAAATTGCTTTCTTAGATTCAACGTTATCAAATAGTTTTGTTACATTATTTTTCTGAACTCTTTGAACTGCTTCTTCAGTGTCTGTGGTGGTTTTGTGATTGTCTCTTTGTGGCAGCAGAATCAAAGATGTAGGGAGGTAGCAGCAGCACCTTATCTCTTGTACAGAGCACCTAGCATTATTACCAATGTCTTTGGTAGATGTAGAGTGTGTGTTGAAATTTAATTTTTTAAATACAAATTTCTTTCCACATTCATTTCCCTAATGTGGTGACAAAAGGCCTCATTTCCAGTTTGATATCACTTCAAATATGCCTGATGTTCTTGATTAATGAAGTACAAAATCTGTTTCTGTGATTAGCATTCGTGCTTCTCACTTGCAGCCTTTCCTTTTTTTTTTTTCCGCTCTGGCTCAATCACTCACACTGAATGCAGATACTGTAAAACAAAGGTTTCATCTTCTTTCTTTTGTGAAATCCTTGTGAAATCATATTGTAGCCCAGTGGTTCTTCAATCTATTTATGTCTGTTTTGAGGTGTTCGGTGTCAGATGTCTACATGTTTAATGCTTTAAGCTTTTTTAGTAAAAAAAAAAAAAAGGAGAGCGAGCCAGAGGATGAGTACACAGATCTAAGAGAGTGCAGAGTGCAAAGAGCCTGGAGTGGCTGTCAATCAGAGAGGAATTTATCAGCACATCGAAGGAGGGTGGGGTGGAGATGGGGAGGCTTTCATCTTAACCACATGTTGTCATTCTACATTACAGCTGATAGAGTGTGCTTAGGTAGGTGGGCAAACAAGGCTAGGCAAGATGAAAGTGACTACAGATGAGGAAGAGGCAGGATTTATGGATTTTACCTCAATTCATGCACAGGCCAAGTAAAGGACGGCCAAGGATGAGAGCTCTGTTAACGCAAACGCTGTCGCCAAATTGCGTCTTTTTGGTCAAACTGAAGGGAGTTATCAAAGTGCAAATTGTATCATGTGCTTTGATTTTCTCTCCTTTGTTTTTCAGTGTTACGTTGCATCACTTCGCTCTGTGGTGGATTGTTGCCTAATTAGATTGAGGAGTAAAGTCTCTTTCTGGAAAGTTCTTTGAAACGCGCTTGAAGTTGCGAAAGCATAAACGAAATATTCTTTTTACAATCTAAGAAAGTCAGAACTACTGGGTTAATAATTCTGTGTAAAACTAGAAGAAGTGGAGGAGCCCTCTGACAATTAAAAAACAAACAAACACCAAAGCCTTTTCATTTTAATTATATAATTATTTGCCGAAAATAACAGTTTATTAAATTAGTTGTTTCTGAAATAGTTGGAGTTTCTGTATTTCTAAAGGTTTGGTGCAACATAACAAACAGCAAGATAAACTGCTAAAAAATGATTTGCTATATATATTCTCATTTGTTATTATGTAAGATTAGACAAATACACTCATTTTTGTCTTGCTCATGACTGTATTTAATAAAACAACACTGATTATAGTGGAGTTAGCGTAATTATTCATTTCAGAGGTGTTAGACAGGAATACACACAAATACTTTAAAAAATATGATTATCTCAGATCATAGTGGGAGCGAAATATGTCAGCGATTTCCTAGTTCACCTTTTCCACTGTGAGGATTTACTGCTCATGTTTGTCTGTGGTAGTAAAGTGCATTTTATTATTTTAGAGCATTAATCTGAAAGGAAATTGATAACATCCTGTCCTGTCGGAAATTGCGATGAGCATTATTTACATTAATTTTCCTTTTTAAATGTCAGTTTGAACGTTAACTAAGAAATTATTCAACACAGAAATTAATAATTCAAGACTGTATGTAAGACACGAGGCAGGTAAAGTGGCTTTTATTAACATGGAGAAAAGAGTTTGTTTTACCATCAGTTTGGAGCACGTGAGTAGTTTCGATCAGACGCATGCGCAATGTGAGTGGATGCGCGTGCGAGCGGAGAACGGAGTTGGAGGATGTGCTTGTGGCGTCGTGTGGGTCTGTTGTGCGGAAGCATTTTGGATTTATTGTGAGCTGTGATGACGGTAAGAAGGTGGTGGATACAACTGCAACTGCGTGCAAGCGCTGTGCAACACGTGTTGTTTATGCTAGCCGTAACACATCCAACATGTGTTGTAACATGTTTTGTTAGCGCAAATTCAAGGTTCAGAGCTGTACGAGCCATTTTTACGCGTTATTTTATAAGATCTTTTTGTAAGAACCGCAACTGATAAATGTAGCAAAGTAACTTCAACATTGTGCCACTCTATTTTGGTGACAGTGAATATTTTTTCCTTGACATTTGTTAAAATTTTTGCTAAATAAATGAAAGACATGTTGCCTCACCAAGGTTTAATGATGTATAGATTGCAAACTGCCTCATTATTTCAGGTTTTCATGACATAATTGATTAAAAAAACAACTGTTCACAGTGGATTATTGGAATATATGATTTTCTGTGTTGTTAAAAACAAGTGTACACCGAATCGAAAACCGTGATCACAAAAACGTGATAAAATCGTGAATTTTGTTCCACCAGATCTGATAAGACTTTAGCTACTGACATCAGAATAACTTGAGGAAAAAATGTCTATATTTTTGGAGCATCTAGTTGTTGGTGCTTTTTTTTTTTTTGCTTCACTGTTAAGACCTGGTGGCTCCATCTATCTTTTATATACAGTCCATACTTCAACTGTTCAGTTTCCTTTGCATTATGTATCCAACTTTAATGGAGAGCATTTTATTTTTAGATCTCTCGTCATCATTTCCATGAGTTGTGACAACGCTGTTTGAAGATCACACGTCTTCACAACACAGCCAGACATATTTGAAAATGAAACAGGCAGAATATCTTGAAGTTTGATTTTTCCCCTCATGTCCGTCCCACTAAAATTGAAGTTCATGTGGTGGTTGAAAGAAAACACAACAAAAATGCGTCGATACGTCCAGAGTCAGCATGAATAGCAAAAAAAAAAAAACAAGCATTACTGTTATGTGTCGATTATTTGATGTTGCTCTCATGTTTAAACATTACTTGTGTCATTGCAGTCATTGTAGCTCTGCAGCAACAGGTGTAAATATGCCATATAAATGTTATTTGTGTGTGTGTTTTCCTGCTTCAGCTCTGAAAGACGCTCGCTTTCAGCTGGTGAACTTCACAGACAACGAGCTGCGGGTGTCACTGTCTAACGTCTCGCTGTCAGACGAGGGTCGATATGTTTGCCAGCTCTACACGGACCCCCCGCAGGAGGCCTACGCTGACATGACTGTGCTAAGTACGACAACACAACACACACACAAACACTCAACGCGCTTTAATCAGCACGTAGACTGTGGGAAAGCGGCATATATTCACATGTTTAGGGGAAATATCTTTAACCCGTAATTTAATTCTGAGCATGTCGTCGGCAACAGGTCTGCGCATGCGTCTGTGGATTACCGTAATTATGGCAAGGTTTGCGCAATCAGAAAAATTCCAATGGTTGATGAGAGCTGAGATGTTGCACTTTATAGTGAATATGGTGTCATTACGGTAATTTCACCAGCGCCTCTCCTCGTAGGTGATGTCACAGTGAGCAAGAATAGCAGAAAAACACAAAAGCGGATTTAGATTTTAGAGTTTTAATGAACAAAAACACTGCATTTGCACATGAATGTTAGATTTTGCATGTTAAATTTGAAATCAAAATAAGCATAAAAAGTCTAGGAGGAAATTTGCAGGCTCAGGTGATAAAGGGTTAATAAAGTTGCTGTGTTTAAATTAGCTCATATTATGTAACCGGGTTGCAAATATGTTCATAATAGGTCATAATTTGCACCTAAATCCAACTGTAATCTGAAACATGTCATTTTGTTAATAAAATGAAAGTGTATGGTTTGAATGTACAACTTCACCATCATTTTTTAGCTTTAACTAATGCAGTGCTAATAATTAATTGCTAGTGTGTGAGTTAAAGTCTGGATCATGTCCTACATCAGTGGTTCTCAACCTTTTTTCAGTGATGTACTCCTGTGAAATAGTCCCTTAACCACCGCAAAGCAATTCTGGTTGCCATCAGTGACTGGTTCATTCAACTTTGTAACTAATAAACAAATAAAATAACTAATTATCAACTTAAAGTGCTTACAATTTCATCTCCTCCTTCTCCAACATTAAAAATCCAGAATCTATTAATATTGTTTTCCAAACAGGAAGAAAAAAACAGTTTTGAGTGGAAGGGGACTTTAGTCAACATTGTATCAAGTTGCATTGAATTGCACTGAACTTGCATCAAACTATTCTTTTTAAGGACAAAAAAGACTAACATGTCAAAGTTACAAACTGTCAACATTGCACTGAACTTGTAATTTTGAATTGAGTGTTTTTGCTCGTACATTTTAGTGAGAAACCTGAGGAGTTTTGCATGGATGTTAGTTTTTTAAATGGATTGAAGAAAATCTGACGTACTCCCAGGTGCACACGTAGCCCCATTTGATAAACCACTGTCCTACATGACTTCTATGAGGAAGTGTTAATCAAGTATATTGTGTTTTAAAATACAAAGATAGATAGATAGATAAAACTGTATTAATCCACATTAGGAGAAATTCAGATGTTATATTTCAGAGAAACATGCTAAAAGAGTAGCATCTATTTGTTTTACTGTTGCTTTAATGTGGTGTTGTCTTGTATTAACAATAACCTTGTCCATACTTTGTACCAATAGCTGTAGTTATCCTCACTCTAACCCTCACATCAATCATTTCAGTATAGGAACTAACTTCCTGCACTTCTTCTCCTTTCTAACTTTAAAGAAGTTAAAAGTTCTTCTCTTCTAACATGAGCTCTGGCGTCCTCTCAGTGTGTGGCGCCCCGGGTGAACGGACTATATTTCCTCAAGTGTTTACACAGTTTTGTTTGCGTGTCCTGTCGCAGTTCCTCCCGGTAACCCCATCATCGAGTCCCGGGATGAGGTCCTGAGCGAGGGCAACGAGACAGAGATGACCTGCACCGCCATGAGCAGTAAGCCTGCCGCCACCATCAGATGGATGAAGGGAGATAAAGAGCTTCCAGGTAGGTGTTCGACTCGCACTAACAGAGAATCACAACCATCAGTCAAGATGCTGCCTCTGTGAACACAATGAAATGGGGGGCTGTACGGTGTTAAAGATACTTTTCAAAAATCTGTTTTATAAACTTTGAATAAGTTGTGAATGTTTGTTTTCTCTTGCTTTGTAGAAAAAGTTACATCCAGGCAGTAGAAAAACATGTCTGGCATCAAATATTCAGATTGTTGATTCTGCTCTTTATATTATTTTATGTGCTCATCCAAATGCAATTTTATCTTTTGAATTCACAATGAACCCTAAATGTTATTTACCTGTAAAATCCAAGTGAGGTTAAACTACTTAGATTACTTTTTTGTTCTCCTTTTAGAGAGAATCAGAAACCAAAATGGAGAATTAACAGTGGGATCATTTTGTTTATTTGTTAATTATGCCTGTAAACGCATAAATAAAGTTTCCTGTCATGCTGGAGTTAAACCACATGGCTGTAAATAAAACTTGACTGAAGCGTTATGGTCCTATGTAACTAAAACTGGATTATTATTTAAAAATATCCATTGATTTAACACGACTAAAGGCAAGAAGTGAGAATTTATTAAAATACTTCTTAAACCTAAAAGAGTATTGATCTCAGGACCGATCCTGAAAAAAAAAAAGACAGATTGCTAAAATGATGAACACTGTCGAGGCCAGAAGGATTGTACTGCTCACCAATTAAAAATGGCTGCACCAAGAGACGACGAGTCTTGGAGATTAACCATTCCAGAAAAAAGAGAAGTCCGTGCCATTTGCTGTGTGGTTGCACACTGGCAACGCAGCCGACCCACTGTTGGTTATCAGGGGACACTGGAGCCTCCAATCTGTGTAGGAGCATGCACAGTGTTTGTCACTTAATCTGTAAAAAACTAGCAGAAATAAAAGTAATTTTAAAAACCCAAATCATTTTAGGCCTTAAAATCCTTATAACAGCATGAATAATTATAGGGAATATTATGTATTTGACATTTATTGTAACGTTAATTATATGGGTGGAAAACTTTGGCTGGGAGGCTCCATTTGAAGATAAATATTGTAATGAAAATGAAAAATAAAAAGAAATTACAGTAATTTTCACCATATTTCGAATAGGTTAAAAAAAACCGAATCAGTAATTATCGATATCGACCGATATGAAACACGTGTGATACATTTTTCAGCCATATCGCCTAGCCCTAAAAGGAGGGATATGTATTTGCAATAAGATCCCACACCGGGACAGAAACAGGAAAAAGTACAGAGTGCAATAAGGATTTAGAATAACTTCAAAATAAAAGCATAAGAAATATAGAGTAAGCAAATGTAGAAACAACAATTCAAATAGAAATGTACACTAATTATACGAGTAAAAAAATATAAAAACTAAAAATAGAAGTGAGTATTTTAACAAAAGTATACACAGATACAGACATAGAATAAAAACTACAGAAATAATAGGATGAAATGAATATAAAACAATGATTATAAACAGTATATTGCACTGTAGGTGTAGTAGACCATGTTTTTTTTCACTGCTTTGCTGATTCAGCTCATATTGTCTGCTCCTGTACTTTTGCCTGCACATATGCTTTCTCTAAGCCCACATTTCATCTCTATAAACGAATCACCTTCAGGTCCATTCTCTGTCTTTCCTCCTTTTCCGGCTGCACACGTTTGGTTCTTGCATCAACGCTGCTACTTTTTTAAATGGAGCTCTGCTGTGACTTTGAGTAGTTTCCATTAAAAGAAACGTGGATGTACAGTGGTGGCCAGAGCCTGCTGGCGCCCTGACAACTTGCATGCCTTCATCAAAGGTAGCTGAGCGTTAGAAGTCTGTGCAGAGCTCAGGGGTGAAACAGGCCTCCTGCCAGGCAACTCCACCTCAGAGCCCAGACAGTAAGCTTTGTAAAGACTTTGAAACAAAGGTCCTAATCAGAAGCTGTGTTGAAGGCCCCGGAGCAGCTTCACCTCTACACTGCAGCACATTAAACCCTCGGTGGTCAGCTCAAATCTGAGAATGTTCCAATGTACCAAGGTCAGGGATCGGCTTACAGCTGGCCGTTAGCATCACATAAAATGACTCGTGATGTGCGGTTAAATCTTTCTGCTGACCAGTGGATACAGTACAGATTCTGTCAATATTTTCATACATAAATACATCTTGAAAGTATATTAATGATACCTCAAAAAAAAAATAAAAACCAGGTTTCTCCTGCAGAAATCAAGCTGTGTTAAGTGGATTTTCCCGACCTCTTACACTGATTACTTAATGATGTACAAAATTATTTATCCAGAAAGCTGACAGCAACACGGTTACCTAAGTGTATGTAAACACACCGATTGATGTTTTTTGTCGCTGTGCACTTGCTTTTGTAAATGTGCTACGAGTGACCACTGTAGCTGTGAAATACTGATGTGCTGTTCAGGGTTTTCAGCATCTTTTTTAAATAGGATGCTGCCTGCGTCTTGGTTTTCTTAGTAATATTCCTCCTCCTTTTTAAGTGAGCGTTCAAACGATGCTCATTTGTTTTGTGAAATGACTGAAAAAGTTGATGCTTCAAGCCCACACCCATGTTTTTTTGTTGTTTCCTCACACTGGTTTTGGATGGATTGGCATTTCGAGATCAGGGTCGGCTCTCTGTGAAGTTCTGCAGCTGGTAGATGCAATGTTTTTATTTTTTTGCAACGCCACAAAACTCAAGGGGTACTTAATGGCTCACTTGTCACAACACTGCATTTGGAGCATGCCATTTGCTTTTATCCGTTTTCGCCACGGGTGAAAAGGTGCCGGCGGCTGAACAGCTCTCTTCTAAAATCCACCTTTTATTATTTTACATACACCTTTCTGAGTGCAGCATAACTGACATTATTGTTATCATTTCAGTAATATCAGTTTTATTTAGCAGCCACGTCGATGTTAGCTCTTCAGGGAATGACTCTGCTAGCTTTTAGCTGCCGCGGGTGAGAAGGTGCTAGCAGCTTGAAACAGTCGCATGTTTCTCACAAAATCCACCTCGTATTATTTTACATATATTTTATTAAGTGCAGCATAACTGACATTGTTTTCTTTTCAGTGATATCAGTTTTATTTAGCCTGATGTGTAGCAGTGACCCGAGTTGTTATGAAAAAAATGTAATAAAACCCGAATTGTAATAACTTGTCAATAATGTAACAAGATGCTGAGCCCAAAAAGTAAAAACTTTGCCCAAAATGTATTAACTTCTTACAGTTCTGGTCCGTTATTAAATTTTTTTTAATAACAATTCAGGACGTTGTTACATTTTGGGTGTTTGTTACATATCGGGCAGCTCTCCATAACTGCTATCATTTCAATAATATCAGTTTTGTAAATGATGGGATGCTAGTTAGCTGAAATTAAAAATGTTTAAAATTGTTTTAGGTTACATCACTGGGTCGTATTATTCACGTACTTAACGATGTTAGCCAAAAAAAAAGACAAATATTTCACCAGAAAACGTTGACAGAGAACAACAGCAGCTGTAGTGGTAATGGTTAGCTCGTTGCATCACAATTTGTATCGTTAGTTTGTACATTATCTAGTAATATAGCACGTAGGGTATGTAGTAGGGCTGCAGCTATCGATTATTATAGTAATCAAGTATTGTATCAATATTTCTTTCGTGTAATCGTATAAGAAATGCGTACTAAGAAATACTAGCAGAATCCCTGACAATCGTATGCTTCCTGTTAATGTGGTATTTTCAGCTGGAAGTGCTTCGGAAAAGAAAACTCCTTCCTGCAGAGTGTGGATAATACTTTGTCAGTCGACTGTTCAGTGAGGCTAACGTGTTGTTTCGCGTTTTAACCCTTCTGTTTGTTTTACAGTGGTTGGAACTTTGTTGCTCATTACCGCCACCTAGCTAATCCTCTGGAAAAACACTACTCATTGATCAAATGCCGCTTCGATTCGAAGCTTTTTTGCCTCGAGGATTTTCCCTAATCAAGTTATTCAAATTACTCGAGGAATCGTTTCAGCCCGAGTATGTAGCAAAGTTAGCTAGCTAGTTATAGTGTTTCATTATGTTTTAATGGCTCGATCAAATTGCTCAAAATTTGTATCCCCCCCTGTTTTTACCAGAAATACATCATGATGCGTAAGTTAGATACTTTGGAAATGCTGTTTCAGGTGAATGTTTGCCCTTCAGGAAATGACTCGACAGTTTTTTTTTTTTTCTTTTTTTCAGTTTACACTGCAGCAGCATTCTGAAAATGAAAGTGGGTATTGCTCTGCTGATGCTGAAAATGTGAAAGACAAAAGAGTGCAAGAGAATGAAAGATGGGAAGGAAAAAACAGAGAGAGTGGCTCACGGTGTTGGAGTTCTGGCACTAGGGCAGAATTACTTAAATTGCCTTCAGCTATAGCTCCTTGCCTGGAAGACTTATTTCTAATTAAACGTCCCCAGAATTTAACTTAATTACCTTAAGGGATAATCAGACTCTCTTAAATATCATTTAAAGGTTGCAATTGTCATGCTTGCCAATGTAAATCCAGCCATCTCTCCTAATACGCACCGACCCATTATCTCACCATTATCTCTTTCCTTATGCTCTTATCCTGCTTGTTTAGTGATTTATTAACATACTGATATCTCCAGCTTGCATTAGAGCGTAAGTCATATCTTAAAAAAAATGGAGTCTTAGCAGTGCAGGTCATTTCTTTCTGTTCTGTTAAGACGAATAAATGGAAGATAGATAGAAAAACCAGTCAGCAGGGCACTTCATTGACTGACAGGGACCAGAGCAGCCATTAAGCTCAAGTGCTAAGAGACAACCACAGGGTGATTTCAATTACCCTGCTCTGCCCCAGCAGGAAGACCAGACAAATGGATAAAAGAATATTTTTGGGCAAAGTAAGTGATGGGATTGGAGGGACGCTGCCTTTCTGTTCCCAAAAATGCTGTTAAACAATAACAGTTAAAGGATAAAAATGTGGAGGCACAGGGGGGAATAAAACCAGAGAATAAACCGAGTTTATACGCCGAGATCTACAAAGCACTTAAAATGCCACTTCAGCTTTCATTTGACCTTCCACTGCCTTTCAGTGACATTCATCTCTCTTGGCACGACTCCAAACTTGGTCCATCAGAATGTTTTTAGCGTTTAACACAGCGTGATGTTTTCAGACCGAGAGCCATCACTAATTCACCATCAATCCTCACTTCACTTTTTGAGGGCTTTTCGGGCTCTCCTCTGTAGAAAAATCACATCATTTGTCACCTGTAAGTTTTATATAAAACAGAATCGGGCACAATTAAAACAAGGGCAGCGACATGAATATAAAGCAGCATATTGAATGTATTGATCTTTCTTTTACAGGTCGCGCGGTGCTGTGGTGGTAAATTTAAGTGTGGGCTCTTCTGTTTCTGTTTCCAGATAATGGTAAAGCTGGAAATTCAAATCCTCTTACTGGAATTATGACCCGGTCACGCCGGCATTTATATCTGCGAGAAGTCGGCATAAAATTTGTCATTTCGCTCGGCTCGTCATCAACATAATTGCATGCAAATCTTTAACTTACATGGAGTTTGATCTGCAGATTTCACGCCACTGACCAAGTAAACAATGGTCTTGACGGTGCTGGCCTTTGAGAAACAACTCCACAACACAAGAGGCCTATTACCTCTGCTCATATATAAGACAGCTCTGTCAGACTCTATACCACTTGTCATGGTTGCTGTTGTGTTTGCCTTTTTTTTCTCCCCTTTTCTTTATTTTTCGTGCTTCCGGTGTGTTTTTTTCCACACTCCCACTTCGGTGTTTTCTTGTTCGTTTTGATAGTTACTTGGCTTGGTGTCACCTCCTGTCTTCTTCTTGCCCCTTTAGCTCCTTGATTATTTACCCTTGGTGCATTTAGCCTCATGTTTCCTCCTCTTCCTTTGGTCATTTTTGCTTGTTGACCTGTCTTTCATCGGGCTTGTCTTTTGGCATCTTCACGTAGTTTTAAAAGGTTTTTTTCACTGTTGGACAGAGGTGGGTAGAGTATCCAAAAATTGTACTGAAGTAAGAGTAGTGTTACTTCAAAATACTCAAGTAGAAGTAAAAAGTAGTCTTCCAAAAAAATTACTCAAGTACAAGTAAAAAAGTATTTGGTGAAAAGACTACTCACGTACTGAGTAACTGAACATAATGTCTGATTCTTTTTTTTTTGTTTTTTTATTGTGTAATCAGTCAGACAAATACAAAATAATGTTCAAATTCTGGTACAGTGGTATCGTGGTATAATTCAGTTTGCCATAATTCTTCAACCATTTGCCCAATTGACACAATTCCAGCTGATTCCCGCTGACGTGCAGCGTTTCGTACATATTACAGACATTATGGTAGTGTACAGATGTTCTGCTTGTCAGCTTTCAGAATCAGCTGGAATCACGTCGCTAGCGCAGATGGTCGAGGAATTACGGTGATTAGATTGACACGTCACTTTCTGTCACCAGTTAAATGTTCGGGGTTAAAGAGTTAATTCGTTACGTGATAAAGCTCTTAGCGTACATTTTTCAGTTATAAAACTACAAAACAGAATCCTTGCTTCCTCATGCATCACTCAAGGATTACCCACAATCCACTTTCTTCAAGGTACAGGCTTGTGAACACAGGTAAAGTGAACGAGTGAGATGCAGGATGCTGGGCGGATGTTGTGGTGTGCACAGCGCCAACTAGCGGCAGTCAACAAAACTCGTAAGTCGGTGCATTCGTAATTCAAGGTACCACTGTACATCTAAATAAAAAGAAACAACTCGAGTGGACTAAGAGTTCTTCTTCACTCATCTACTCAAGTAAAAGTAAAAAGTATGGTGCAGTAAAACTACTCATAGAAGTATGTTTTTTTCAAAACTCAAGTAAATGTAACGGAGTAAATGTAACTCATTACTACCCACCTCTATTGTTGGATTTATTTCATTGTTTTGTTGCTTTATCATTGTTGGAAGGGCAGCATGCCGAATCTGCCAGCTTTTGTTGATCCTCAGTATGTTTCACCAAAATCAGACTTTCCTAACCTTTCTTGCTTTGTTTCTGTGTTGTCCAGTTTTGGCTCCAATAATATTGCCTGATTCGCCCGATGGGGAAATGTCCAAATTTCCTTTTCCACTGTAACACTTCAGAGCAACAAAAGCATCTTCTGAATAAACTCTGCAAACTTCCTACCCAGCTACTGAGCTTGAAAATGGAGACCTATACTGGTTAGTGTACTCCTAGCTAGCTTCCCCGCGGTTAGCCACATTAGTTTGGCCAACCCCGCAGGCAGCTTCGATGTTGTAAAGTTTTTTTGTTGTCACCAGGCCGTTAGCGTACTTCAAACACAAAGACATCTAAAGACAAGGGAGAAACTAGCTGTACATAAAGGCTGCATGGACGTAGCTTTGTGTGATTGAACACATATTGTTTGAAGCCTACAGCACACAGAAAAAGTAGCACAATAGTTGGGATGTACCGATGCAGGGACAGAATGTTTTTCCAGGCATTTCAGTACATCAGCTCGTGTTGTGTCCTGATGATGCAACGTGCATCAACCCAGCGTGCTGCCTTCAGTGTGTGGGCTTACACTGAAGACGATGGGCGCATGTGTTTTGACAGGCATTGTTTGTTGCCCTCAAAAGCTCCATTGTCTCTGCTTGAACAGATTAATATTTGATGCTGCACATTTAGAGTACTCGGATGTCCATCTTGTGAGACGACTCTGTCTCCTCTGCCTTCTTCAGGAAATGGGCACCAGTCAGTTTTCAGTCTGTACAGTACACAGCAGGGTTCTGCTGTTTTATCTGAAAGAAAAAAGATGGCGAGTTAGCAGTTGCCTCTTGATGATAAATTAACCCAGGTGAGGAGAAAACAAGTAACAGGTGGTCAGTTTTAATATTATAGACTCTCCCACTGTATTCACCAGTCTGCCTTGTGTTTGATTTATCCTGCAGGAATACTCACCAGCACATAACCGGAAAAATGCTTTGAGTGCAAAGGTTTTTTATAGGCGAGTAATGACAGATGGTAAAAAATAGGAAAGATGGGCAGGAAATGAGACGGAGGCTCATTAATCATCTCAACAACTTTACCATTTATGCTAATTATACCGTACTCTTACATACCTTTGTACTTGGCTCTGTACACGTTTCAAACCCGAAGACACTTAGCTTGTGTAAAAAAAAGATTTTTTGTTGTACAATGAATTCCTAAGGTGTACAGCAAAAGATTCAGAAACCTGGGAGTAGAATAAAGACGTCTCCTCGCTACTGTTTCATGCTTCTTAAAAGACATTTTGATTTGAGCAGGCCCCTTCACGTTCCTCTTTCAGGTGCTTGTGTGCATCTGAAAGCCTCTAGTGGTATTTATTCATGACAACCTGTTCCTTTACAGCAGCCACATCACACAAGTTTGCTTTCCCAGCATCCAAAAAGACAGCTGTCACCACAGTGAAGGCATCACCCAGGTGGCTGAGCTGAGGTAGAGGAGTGGGAAGAACCTGCACTTTACTGGGGGAAGAAAAAAAAAAAATCTCAAGTATGAACTAATGGATGCACATTAGCACAGGTTTTCTCCTGTTCCAGCATTTATTCTTGCAGACTCTTTTGCTTTTTTCCAACTATTTGTATTATTGATGGGACACAAACACACTCGTGCAAATGGCTGCGAGGAAGTAGGACAAAGGGATAAAAATAATCAATCTCACTTTGTGGATCTGCTGTGCAGCACTGTGTCTGAATCCATCCCTCTTAATTTGTATGGCTGTGATGAGGTTATCCTCCGCACTGTATTTCAGAACATATTTTCTGTTTGATGTTGTGGTGCAGCCACTAATCAGAGGTGGGATAAAGAGTCAGATCTGTTGCATAAAAAGGTGGCCACACAATAAATCTGACTTCATAAAGGCTAATAAGTGATTCATAGTCACACAATAGCCCCTGATGGCAGGCAATTTTTACTTGATTCACCGTCTTTGACCACTCTCAAGGACATCCTCCTCACTTCTGTTGAACTTATTTTGTAAGGTCAGAGGAAGAAAGATGGCCTCCTCCCCTTGAGTCAAACAATGGATGTCTTTGTTTGGCCTAAAATTTGAAACCACTTCTTTGTGGCAGTTTTGAGTATAAAACCTTCATCCTTGTAATTTTGTGAAGTAAAAATTTGGTGGGCTTACCATTCAAAAACCAAAGTTGTTCACAGAGGACTCAAGGCTGTGTGATACAAGTCAGGAAGAAATCCAACATAATACCAACTGATGAGATTTTCAGAAGATTTTGAAGCATAAAGCTTTCGTTGATGTTTTCTTTTCAACTAGACCCTAACCCCATGAGCTCTGTTGGTTTCATTTTATGAATTTAGTTGATAAAACACACACTGAATTTGATTGAACCAGCGAGCAAAACCAGAAAGCTACAGAGCGTTCAGAATCAGTTGCTGGATTTAGTTTAAACCAAATTCCAACTTTTTAACTTAGCTTCCCAAGGCTGGTGCAATGGTTATCCAGTAAGAATGAAAGTCCTGATGTAGGCTGGATGTAGTCTCTCTATGTGAGTTTTCTCCCACAGTCCAAACTAGTTAATTATAAAAGAAACTCTAAATTGACTGTAGGTGTGATAATTGTTTGTGCCAGCCCCGTGAGAGCAGGAAAACCTGTCCTAAATGAACCCCACTTGTTGCCGAGTGTGAGCCAGCATAGGCTCCACACCCCTGTGACTATATGCAAAGGATAAGTGCTTAGGGATGATGGATGAATAGCTCAGATAAGATAAGAAAGTGCTTTATTTATCCCCAAGGAAATTGTTGAGCCAGATTGCACAAAAGAAAATCACAGTACAAAAACATCTGAATAACAAACAAGTTGTTTTCTTATTTTATGACATACATCCTGCAGAATGGAGAAGAGTTGTACAGTTTGATGGCCACAGGTAGAAAAGACCTGCATCCTGTGGTCCACCTTGGTGGTCTCAAGGTGTTGTCCATGAGGCTGAGAGGTTTCCTCAGCATCCTCCTCTCCAATACCTCCCTAGAGACTCTCCCTGGACATGTCCAGCTAATGAACTCAATGTCTTGCTAACACTAAGAAAATGTCTTTTTCACCTATGAACGTACAAATCCGGTCAAACCCACAATGGGAAATTAAAGGTTTTTAATAGTTGATTCAATATTTTAACTCGATTCTAAAGTCTCCCTGTATTGTACGTAAAGCTTGTTTTTATTTCTCCCTCAGGCAAACCCAAAGTTGAGCTGACCTACGACAGCTTGTACACAGTAACCAGCCGACTGACGTTCACCGTCAGCAAGGAGGACGACGGTTTACCTGTGCTGTGCATCGTCGAACACCCCGCAGTCAAGGACTTCCAAGCACAGAAATACCTGGAGGTGCAGTGTAAGTACCCTCTGCACAGTAATAATTTAAGAGTCAGCATGGATATTTAAACAGCACTATGCATGTTTGTTTTCCTTTTTCAAGTGTCATCAGCTTAACTCGCAAAATTGGACTGCAATAGAGACGAGTGTTCAATTTCTACTAATTAAATGGCATAAATTTGCTGCTCCTCCCCTAATTGAAACTTTGCTGTGCGACACATATGGCAGTGACATTGACAGGAAATCATCTCCATGCACAGGTTATGATGAATAAAAGGGGGAAATTGGACTGCAAAAGAGTCGACTGTTCCATCTCCACTAATTAAATGACATAAATTTCCCATCTCCTCCTCCTCCACACTGAAACTCTGGTGCATGGCATTGTCATTAGAGAAGAGACTGTAATGTGTGGGTAAAAAGTGGTATGGGATAAAATAACCTTATTGAATATCTTCAGTAGAAATATAATACAATTTCAGTTGCCTTTGCCCTTCTGCCAGAAAGAGTTGTACTTGTGCCACTTTTGTGAAGTTTTGTGTAGTTTGGTGCAGCAAACTACATATAGCAAGATATGGGTCAAGGTTTGGTGTTGGAACTACCCAATGACTCCCTCACCCCTTCGTTCAATGACTCAGCAACTTAAACTGCTGAGCTAATGCACTGACTGAGGCACATCACCTGCAGTTTTCTGTTAGGGTAATTGACCATGGGTTAGGTGTGTAGAAATGCATCCAAGGATGGAGGATATGGACATGGTTAAGGTTCGGTAAAATGGTAAACGCAAGGATGACCTCTTGGGTTAGAATCGGTAAGGTTATCTCGATGACTTCCCCCACTTCATCCAATTACTATGTAAATAGGAAGCCAAAGGAAAGCACTGGGCTAAGCAAGTCAGCTGCAGCTTCCCTTCTCATAGGAGGGTAACTATAAATATAAATTGCTTAAATTATTGTCTTAACCCTTTAACTCTGAGCGTATCGTTGGTGATACGTCTGCACATGCATCTTTGGATTACCGTAATTACGTCACGGTTTGCGCAACCGGAAAAATTCCAATGGTTCCCGAGAGCTGAGATGATTCACTTTACAGTGAATATGGTGTCATTACGGTAACTTCACTAGCGCCTCTCCCAGAAAGCTGGCAAATTAGCCGATTTACTATATACTACATATTGTAAGAGTGTGATAACAGCGACGATGAAGCAAGAATAGCAGAAAAACACTCATTTTGATTTTAGAGTTTTAGGGGAAAAAAACACTGCAATTGAACATGAATGTTAGATTTTGCATGTTAAATTTGAATTTGAAATCAAAATAAGCATAAAAAGTCCAGGTGGAAATTTGCAGGCTCAGGTGGTAAAGGGTTAGTAGATTCCATTGGGTTTTTAGGTGACTTTCTGGTTATTCTAGTAAGCTATGCAAACAGAGTTGGGTTTAGGTACGATTCGTACATGGTAAAGGTTCAGAAAGGTCACTTGGTTGGGGTTTAGTACCCGGTCCCAATGGTAAGGTAAAGGCTTGAAGTCCTAGTTGTTAGGAACATAAGGGTTAGGGTGTAGAAATGGACCAAGCTGATGTTGCAGCTGACAACTCTGCAAATTATTATACCGTCCTAATTTTGTTGTCCTCATATTCACTATATTGCCATTTAGGGCAACAGATATATATTTAACAGAGCTGTGCTACTTTTTAGTGCAGTTTCAGTTTAAAAGTTCCAGCAGAAGAACAGAAGTACACTGCAGACATGGCAGATGTGTACAGTGCAAAAAGGCATTGCTATAGTAGCACAATGACCAGCAAAAAATCTCCTCAACCAGTATTACCCTAACCTTAAACTTTCTTTGACTGTCTGTGGTAGTATTTTTATGCCGAGTGCACAGGTGGGCGGAGAGGTGGGTAGGTTCATGCAAATGAAGCAGTGCATAGCAAGTTGTTGCTGTTTTGGTGGACTGACTGTATCTTAGACTCGGCGGGCCATTTCTGTTTCTGGCTTTATATCAATCTCCTGCCAGTGTGACGAGTCTATTAACAAGAGTGGACAAAATACCTGCAGCAACTGGACAACAACAACTGAATAATGCTTGCTAGCTAAATAAATCATCTCTATTAATTACTCCGCAGTCCGGCAATGCATTTAAAATTGGCATCAAAAATAAAATGCCAGTAAAAATGTCTGCATTGATCGATAAACTAAAATGAGTGATTACTGCATCTAGTCTGGCTGGACCCAGTTCACTTAACCACAGGTGCTTTATACTTTATGAAAACCTTTTTTCTTGAGTCCATTTAATTCCTGCAGCCAACTAAAGGCACCAGGACAAATCTGCAACCTCTGATTTGAGCAGTGCTACATCACAACACATGTACAGTCCTTCATTTGCTTTGTCTTGGCTAAATCTCATGCAAATGATGCACCAGGCTCTACATACAGCAATACCATGATGTTGTGAATGTTGAAGACTTCTGTTGAGCAAAAGTTGCTGTGCTTAAAATATATAATAACATTCACTCACTGTTTGATAGTGAGCACAGACTGTATGAGATAGATGTAGCCATTGGATCTCAAAAGTGAAGCCAATGCAGACAAGTGCAATACCACCAATGGCCACTAGACTCCAAAAAAACTCAACCAATTGACTTGAATTCAAAAAACATCATTTTCAATCATGATGTCAAATCAACTCTTCTCCTCAGTGATCTGGTGAAAATAATTTCATCATTGAGTCGATGTTAAGCTTGAAAACGAGGAAGATGTAGGGGCGTGGTTAATTTGATTGACAGGTCTGGCCTCCAGTGATTGGACATCAGACCTAAACTCCAGTCTTATACACATTGGACTCAGTTTCAAAGGTTAGACCCGCCTCCTGAGTCGTCGTTTCATATCCAAATATGGTCACTTCTGGCTCCAAAAATACATCAACATGACAACGTTCAAATGCCAAACTCCTGGTTTAAAAACGGAAGTGCACAAACCAACAGGTCTCACGGTGGCTACGCCCCTCTCGTATAGACAGTCTATGGTGGTGACACACAGGCCTGATTGATGCAGCCATCAAAACAGCTTCGTAGTTTATTTCATTCAGTGAAATAAAACTCCTCGCTGCAGATTTGTCCTGCTGCGTTTTTACCTGGTGATCGTCTCCACCATCTAGACAACAATATAATTTTCTGGAGAAGTCTTCAGTTGTTAAGCTCTTGTCATCGTGCAACCCCGTGATTGGCGCGGGTGTTACTAGCTGAGAGTGTTTATTAATCAGCACACCCTCCGATCTATATTCCACTTCACCCAGTCCTCTTGTGCTGCTGCACCTGTATTAACTAAAATAAGTGGTGGCTTGGAGATGTCTGCACACTCGGTGGAGCCAAAACCTACCACTTTGCACTTGTCTTTTCTCTTACAATGTTAAAATCAGACCCTTAGTGAATTTAGCTTAGAAATCCAAGTGGAAAAGCCTGAAATGTTCACTTATGAAATCCCAGGCATTTTCTAGCTCCACTGTTGGATACCAAGGTGGATGCAGTACATTATCTTCTAGAATAATATACTTCTTTGTACATGCCGCCTCCCCCCGCGTTTGTACATTTGACCCAAGAAATGTGAAAATACCTGATGATTGCTCGCACACATCACGAAGAAGAAAGAAACTGGTTAATGGAGGTCAGAGGTCACATTTCTATCGCTTTAGCTGTTTTTAATTGCAATGCATTGTTATTAGGCATCACAGATGGGTATTTATACCATTTTTCTAATTGGCCCAAGAAAGGAGATCACAGGAATTAACATAACACTGCTATGAAGGCAAATTAACTTCTCCAACCTTGTAAGAAGTGATTAAAGTGCTAGGTCTTTGTAATGGGGAGTTCTAGGTCTTTACATTAATATGAAATGATTACATTCGTTTATTTTATGCCTGTGTAACCTTATGTCTCTGGCCTCTGGCATGTCCTAGCATTCTATTCAAAAAATAAAATCTCTTCTGTAGCTATCTGACCTTTCCCTGGGAGCACGAGAAGAGGAGATCAGCTCATCTACAGAGGCAGCATGGCATTTTGCTGGCCTCTGATAACAGGGAGCTCACATGGACCACCCGGCTCAGTGCCTCACACTGCTTCATGCGGCGGCTGCTGCTGTTGTTGTTGTGTTTGGTGCATTCGGTAATGGGCAACAAACAGGCATAGGCAGTCCTCCACTCCACCTTCGCTTTGAACTCTGCGAGAGACAGTTTAATATTACATATGAAGTGTGTTTATCTTATTTGGAAAACATCTAGAAATACGATGTTTTCAAAATTCTGTTTGTTGACTTGTCTTCTACTTTATTTTACACATCTTTAATCTCAAAAGAAGTTTGTGTGTTACTATCCAAGATCCATGGCTCCAAAGTGTATGACTACAACTTATAGTTTTATGTTAAGTAGCTTTACTCTGGTCTGCCTCATAGCTATTAACTTGCCTTTACAGTCTGGACCACCACTGCAGTGATTAGGATGGACAGGACTGCACTTTACTGTGGCTTTAGCGATGCACTGATGGAGAGCTGCTGGCTTCCTACAAAGCCCAGTGGACCCACATCACACCCAGGTTACCCACAAAGCACCTTTCTAAAAGGAAATGCTTGGCTGGCAACAACTGGAAGTGCAAATGCACACAGACAGCACAAACCTCCCCCAAGACATAATCCATGTCTCAGCTCTACTAAATTGTCTCAGGTTGCAGACATTATCATCTTGTAAAACCCATGTGGATGTGACCAAGATTTTTACTAAAGAGTTGAAACATTTCACTGTTTTCAATTTGTACATATCACTTCCTCCTCCTCCTTCTTCTCGGTGTCTAGCTCATAGTAGCGATGGTGTTTTGAGGCCCTCTCCTGGATTTCTTCCAAAATGTGGTCATTGTTTCGTTGGGTAATATCCTACAGAGGCCCTAAAAGGACATGGTTCAGTATATTTTTATTTTCTCGGTGTTCCCGTGATAACGACATAATTTCAGTGGTTTTCTCGAGCTCTCGAGTTATTTTTCTCATCATCTCGAAAAAATAAAGTTAGTTTTTTTTAAAGACAAAAGGATAAATTATCTCGTTATCTCGACAAAACGAAGGTTGTTTTCTCGAGATAACGAGATAATTTTCTGGTGACTGCACCACAGTAACATCAAATGATCATAACTCCTAACCGTGATGAGCAATTCTCGAGATAACGACATAATCCTGTTTTCTCGAGATAACGAAAAAAATATCTCAAGATCTCGAGAAAACCATTGAAATTATCTTGTTATCACGGGAAAACGGAAAAAATAAAATATAGTTAACTACGTCCTTGTAGGGCTTCCGTGATATCCTAACTCTAAAC
>OOFC01050206.1:680-14342 GCA_900323345.1 Pseudochromis fuscus | reverse complement strand
ACAAGGTGGAGGAGAGAGGAGCAGGACAACAAGGTGGAGGAGAGAGGAGCAGGACAACAAGGTGGAGGAGAGAGGAGCAGGACAACAAGGGGGAGGAGAGAGGAGCAGGACAACAAGGTGGAGGAGAGAGCAGCAGGACAACAAGGTGGAGGAGAGAGGAGCAGGACAACAAGGTGGAGGGGAGAGGAGCAGCAGGACAACAAGGTGGAGGAGAGAGGAGCAGGACAACAAGGTGGAGGAGAGAGGAGCAGCAGGACGACAAGGTGGAGGAGAGAGGAGCAGGACAACAAGGTGGAGGAGAGAGGAGCAGCAGGACAACAAGGTGGAGGAGAGAGGAGCAGGACAACAAGGTGGAGGAGAGAGAGTACAGGTTTTCTATTGTTCAGGTTAAACAAATGTCTGATTCAAAAATCCACACAATAAAACCTAACTGTTTACTATCATTTGAATTGTTTAACCACCAATGTGGGAGTAGGCATGAGCTAAGGACTATCACTGAAGACAAATATATTGAGGGTGGCTCAATTTTACCTCCAAAAACTATTATTTGATTATAATTGTCTCAACTCAGTTTGACTTCAAACAGTGGTAATGTGGAAAACTCTGTATGTCAGTGCAGTCTAACAAGTATTCAAGATACTTCATTGTCATTATGTGTGTGTGTACAACAAACTGATTGAAGGTGCACTCAGGATACCGACTTATATAAAAAGAAAGAGAATGAATGACTAAAACCATATACATCACTCACACGTCAACATCCGTTCACTGACTCACACACTGAAGCATCACACCCTCACATCAGTACTAAATACACCCAGGCCAATACAGTCACCAGATATAGCACATTTGACTATTCAGTGTGATTATGGCTGTGAGGTAAAAACTGTTCCTGAGTGTGTTAATTAATGTCACTGAAGTGTGTTGTATGAGGATTGTCTTTGTTATTCTATATACTTTTCATGTCGGCTGTGTACTTGGAAAACATTTACAAGGCCAGCAGTCGATCAGATATGAAATTACAACTATAGAGTAGTTTTGAACTGGTGCTGTCAGGACAAAAGTGTTTGAATGCGTCCCAAAGCTTAGTCAAAGGCAACAACAGCAACAACAACAAAAACTTGATGCATGTCTATGTTACTGCAAGATAAGTTTTTTTTTCATGATAAAAAAGCATCTTTCTGATTCAAACCCTGTGTTAAGAAGTAGCATCTGCTTCATTTGTTTTAGCTTAACTCTGATATCATTGCCATCTCATTTAAGTGGATAATGTGCTCTCGCTCTTTTTTGTTCAGTCTATAAGTGCTTTTCATCTGCTGAGTGTTGTTGCAGTCCAAGGTAGCTGTTTTACATACTCTGTCTTCCTCTAATTGGTTGGCTGCTAATTCATCACCCTGCTGTATTTGGCAGAGCTTTATGAGAGTAAACTAAGTGGAGGAAATAAAAAAGTAAATAACGTAAATCAGGTCGTTTGCATAAACAATAGCTATCACATTTCTTTTTTTTTAATGTTGGAGATACTAAGGCATTTATTCTTGTTGGCTCTGACTTGTATAATGTTTCGTATTAATGGTGACAAATGACAAAGGAGTGGTTGGATTAATGATAAATTTTCATTTGACAAATGAGTGTTTCACAGTTATACTGAGAGTGCACCATGAATAGATATTAAGTTAAAGTAAGGAAGACATTTTCTCATGATGCTCTTATGCTGTTTGTCATTTGACTGATGTATAAGAGAGTTTCAGTTTTACTGAGTGTGTAAAGACAATAAAAAAATATTCATTTGTGGAGATTTTAAACTTTCATCCTGGTCAACATCTATGATTTACTATAGCAAAACTACCCAACCAGACTGAAATGAATTATTATTATATCCTTCATTTAACCAGGTAAAAGCCTCATTGAGATCTGGACCTGGCATGGCAGCAGCAGACAAGTTACAACAATAAAAACACACAACAACAAATACATTCAAACATGAAAACCAAGTAGTTCTGGAGACACCAGCTCAAAACAAGTTGACAAGACACAAGAATTAATAACAGTCACATTGTCCAATAGTCGCTGTTTCCCGGTCCCTTAACAAGGATTTAAACCCCCCAACAGTGACCAGCTCAGTTAGTTTCAAACCTGTTTGGAAACTATTACATGAAGATGGAGCAGCATATCTAAAGGCTGTTTTACCCCATTCAGTTCTGACTCTAGGAACAAACATTTTAATAAAATCCTGAGACCGTAGTCCATGTTGGTTACTAGACCTGATCAAATATGTGGTCAAGTAAGAAGGAACCAGCCCAAGAACAGATTTGTAGATAAAAACGTTTGGCGTGTGTATATTTTTGGCCGGCCAAGGAAAACCAAAAGACAAATGCAAAGATCTCACATGGAAAAAGCAGAGCAGCATCTGTTTCTCCCTGAGATTAGCATCAGGTCTCTGGAGATGAGGACCTGCAGTAAGTGATAATTAGCTAGATGCTGTGTCAAATAATTCACAAGGTGGAGGAGACAATGTACTCGTAATAGTTCTGCAAACAGCAGTTTAAGATACTACAGTACCAAGACATTTTATTAAATAACTAGAAACCTCCACTGAGGCATGATGTCCACCAAACTGTCCTGGATTGTAGACATTATTATCCTGCACACTTGAATCTTTGAACCAATGTAACATCCTAGTTTTAGGATCAGCCAAAGTCTAAAAACAATTCATTTCTCACACATAATGCTTTAACACAATAACTCTTTACACAAGATAAAGCAAAACTAAAAGGTCACTTCCTTACTGTCTGGGATGCACTATCTTACTCTTTCGGCTATATCACATTAATAAATCAAAAATGCCACCCGGTGCTTAGACAGTGTTTCTTTTAGCCATTTTAGACAATTGAAGCCACATAATACCCTCTAACAACAACCACCAACTGGTCCTGTATATCAGTCATTTGTCTTTTTTTTTTTCTTTTTGATCAAAGGGAACAAAATGAAAGGGTGTTGAGTTCTTCAGCTCACTGATGAACAGGTTAGATCTGCTTCATCTGCAAGCTCACATTAGATCGGCTCAGATTATATTGGCCTTAACTATCCAATAGCCTTATATACATTTTCCAGCCATTATTCAAAAGACGCTTCATGTTCTCACAGTCTTTCTCTCTTGTGTTTCTTCCAGGTAAGATGACGAATTGTGTGTGTGTGTGTGAAATTTATTTTTGTTTGATGACTGTGGGATGACAAAGACACACTGCACTGTACTGGTCTGCAGAACTAAAAGTAAGTACAACTCCAAAATTTCACAAGGTGTCAAATGTCACAGATGATTGTTCTGCATCAGCCTGTGTGTGTGTGTGTGTGTGTGTGTGTGTGTGTGTAGAGATACTGGAGCTGATTTCCCCTCTTGTCTCTCGTTTACTTTTAATCACCAGCTAACCTTCCAACTACTTCCAAATGTATCCCAGATAGAGAGAAGCTTAATAATTTGATTGTGGTCTCATCGATTTCTTTTTAATCAGGCAGTTATGTAATTGCAAACAGTCCCTCTGCTCTTCTTGCTGTGTTTCTGTGTTTAAGTAACCTGTTTGGAGCAGAACTGCTGTCTCAGATTGGCTTTCATCTTGGTCGGTTTCCCGCTGTGTGGTGTTTTGTACTGTCTGCAGCCTGTACTCCACCCTATTGCCCGTTGTTGCTTCATTGTTCTGACACTCAACAGTGAAACAGGCTCAGTCTGGTTTGAAATGATGATCATATGGACGGACATGCTGCAGGTATTAGTGAGCGTGAGGTAACCCTCTGTTCCTGAATGTACCCTGGTACTGAGAAGCTGCTGATGCAGTTCGACATTAGACAGGAGTGAGATGGGGAAAGTGTGTGTGTGTTACAAAATGCATGCTGTGTATACATTTCACAACTGACAAGCTACAATGGGAGCCAGTGCACACGCTGCTTAATTCTGCTGTGCTGATCTCCTCCTCTCATCGACTGCACTCACTCTCATCATGTCAAGCTTCATCTAAAGTTAAACAGTAAATCGCTCTGTGCTTTTTGGCACAGAGTATTCTTTGTTCTGTCTGACTGTTATTCTTCCAGTAAATGCTAGATGAAATGATTACCATTCAGTCCACAGTTACACATTACTCCAGAAGCGCTGCATTGATTGAAACCATGGTTCAAAACTGTCACAATCTTCCTGAAATTCCAAAATGCACAAATGTGGACCATGTGCAGAAAGACTGAGTCTCAGCTGCTAAAGCAAATGGAAATAATGCCTTGGTGGAGAATGCTGAGAAAAAGAAAAACCTGTATTCTGTGTCACTGTTTGGCTAAATCTCCTTTATTGGGAGCATCTAACAGATCAATGTGTCAATCCAGGTGCCCTGAGTTTCAGTGCAAGCTTTTGTTCTGAGCATCAACTCTTGATTTTTGCTTGAACTCATCGTTACTGTCAGATGGCAAGAATGAGTCATTATGATCAAATGACCGAATGTTTTAACTGGAGCACAGTGTGCCTCATTCACCAGTATATTTTTTCTTTTTTCAATTTTGTTCTTAGAATAAAGTCCATGTGAGATTTTTACAGACTTCTTAAGTGGCAAAAATGTTCATGTCTGCATCCTCCTGAGAATGAGTCCAGTCCTTTGTAACCACCATTAGTTACTGATTTACACATTTAAATGGTCCACCATTGCCAATAAAAGGTCATGGGACTGCAGGCCACACAGAGGTCACAGAAACTGAATGGTGAGGTTTCCAAGGTAAGAATACCCACACAAAATGTAAACACAGCTGAAAAAGTATGTAAAAGACTGAAGTGGAGGAGCTGCTGCAACAAGCCAGCTTCGAATTCAGTAGTGCCTGGAAATAACACCAAAAATATGAAGTATATTTTACTGTAAGTTCTGTACAATTATACAACTGTATGTAGATAATTTGTTCAAATATATCACCACTCAAATGTGCACAAGACCCTAACCCTGGGTATTTGTAGATGTTGTTCTTACCTAAAACTAAATCAGAGATAAGAAAACATCAGTCAATGCTAAAAATATTTGTTGTTACAAAGTATCAGTGAATGACTCCCAATGTATTTTTGAAACATACTGGTGTTGTCAGAAAGGAGTGTGTTATTCTCAGCAAAGTGTAGGACACACACGATACATTACACGCAAAACAAAAAACTAGACATACTTCACGGATTAGTTACTCTTATTACTCTCCACTCAGATATATCAGACCATCTAAGTGCTGTGTCATTACAGATGGCTTTTTTGGCTACAAGAATAAAAAAGAAGTTGTAAAGTGAAAAACTACTGTAATCATGCTCCTTTCCATACATGGCCACGTTAAAGACTAGTCCATCAATTTGACTCTGCAGGGAAAATATATTGGAGCGTTTTTTGCTTTCTACATAAAATGTCTAAACCCTTTGAAATTCTCTGCTCTTCTTTTTCTTCTGTCCTCCACTATCTTGACAACTGCCAGGTCAATACACTCTGCAAGTTATTGAAACAACACTGATTATTAACTGTGCACTTCAGTTGATTGACTAACCATTTCGACCATTCACTGTATTTCATCCCATTCACACACATACATGAACTTTTTTTTCACCAAAAACCTTTTATCTCACTCAATACTCCTCCTCAAGCTAATTACAAAGGCTGAGTCATTTTTTTCTTCTTCTCTTGCCTTTAACCAAGGTTTGCTTAGACAATCAGAAGGTAACATAATGGATGTGACAAATGAGATGGAACTGCAGTGGGACTGAAAGTAATGAAACTCAGACACAGCTATCTATCACTGGAGAGAGGATGTCAGATGCTAAGAGGGACAGGTGAAACCAGAGAGACACATGAGGGAGAAGACAGACGTACTCGGGTTAGTTTCTCTTGTCCTTTGCACTGGAGTATTATATGTATTCATCTCTAAAACAAATCTCTCTCTCTGTACGATGGGGATTGTCACTGTGATGATAATGTTTGCACACCTTTGTGCCAGGGGGAGAAATGTCTGTCTCTTTATTAGTTGTCTCTTCATTCAGCATAGAATAAAGAGGCCAAAAACACACATTTAACACACAGGCGGCAAATGTATTTATGTCAGTTGTTGCAATCGGGAAAAGAAGCCCACAAGATTCGCATGGTGAAACTATTTTGAGTGTGATTGAGTAATTATCGAAGTCCTTTTTAAAGATCTGTTGGTCAGTCCTAACCTTTGTTGCAGTGTGTGTCTGAAGACAGTATAGTTGCTAATAAATCCTGGAGTGTGGGCTATGATTTTAGTTTCTTCTGTACCCAACGTGTGATTTCAAATTCTTTTCACAAGGCAGATTTAATTTATTCACCCAGCATTTTTAATAAGATCACCGAACTGCCACACTTTAATCTAACATTAATTAAGTCTTAATTGGCCCGATGATAGACTGTGTTAAAATGTTATGGGGAAAGTCTCCAGTGGCAATCTCACCAATGCAGCACACGCTCGCACAGAGACACTTTTATAAAATCCCAAACTACCGTGGTGTTTCAGGAAATAAGATTTTCTATTGAAATTGGGTCCAGCTGCTTTACTGTTGTTCTTCCTGCTGCTTTGTGCTAAGCTGTTGCTGCAGCAATTAGTCCATGAAATGGTACATCACATACTTCCCCATGGTCTTTTCAGTGACTTAGACCTTAATGGCCATCGCTTTGCACCTTAACGCCTTTTGAATAATCAAACACACAACTCAAAACAGTCACAGAATAAACAAAGAAAGACATTTTGAATCGGGAAATGTCAGCCCTGCAGCTTATAATTCAAATCTGAATCATATAAAATCCTTTAATTTCACCACATATCATATCATGAATTGCACCACTCATCACTGGTGGATCATATTAGAGCTGGGCCATGGGTGGGGCAAATGACCGGGCCCTTTAAACCCAAATAATAAAGCTCATGATAACATAATTTTTCAACATACATATGCCTGCAACATCGGGGCTTATAAGCTTCAGCACCACGGAGAGCGACTTTGTCATTTTGAAGTCCATCAAACGGACATGAAGTCTAACAAACCAAGAGCACAACAAAAACATTTGGCTACATTGTCACTAATAATAAAACAATGCAAATTAAAAGCAGTTCAGCACCACGGATAGCGACCGCATCATTTTGACACCCACTTTAAGTATTTCAACTCAGAACCTGTATCAGTAGCTATAAAGTTTAGTAAAACTGGCACAGCGGCCCACATGTTCACAAACACATTCTTAATATGAAGTGCTATAGGCCTACTCACCACTATTTGAAGGAGACACCACAAGCCTTGCGCTCTGCGAACTCGTCCAAGATGCTCTGTATGTCCATTTTCTTTGCTCTCTCATTCTCAGTTGGCCAACATGGCAAGTCCACTCAGGCTCTCCTGTCCCACTGTGCTCCTCCAGTGGATTTTAATGAGTTTTTACTTGGAAAATGAGCTGAGAGGTTGCAACGGTGACAGGAAGAGTCAAAAATAAAAGTCATGGGACGGCCCGCTTTCTCCAGCTCCCACACGGAGATGGCGTTTTGGGCCGAAAACGATACTTTTTGAAAACGGGTCCCAGAGTGGGAAAGTCTGAAGATGCCACCAGCTGCGTCTCCGTGTGGATAGCAAATAAGCATTCTCCTGAAACAATGCTGCCGTAGCCCTGCCTCTAACTTAACCTGCATGTGCAACTCCCGACAATAACAGTAACAATGGAGGAATACAGCGTCGCGTTAGTGCTGCAGCAGCTGCTGGGCTTGTTTTGGGTTTTACATGAAAAGTTTCTGAAACTATACAACTACTGTGAGCAACGTGTGTGTGGGGTTGTTTTTTTTTTCTTTACCTGTACAAGTTTTATGCGCATACTCCGTATCTTCTTCTCTGTTTTGGTGTGTTTCTGTGGCAGCGTTACAGCGCCACATACAGGCCTGGTATATTGACTACTGCTTTTTTGGCGTTTTTGCGTGGATGCACAAATAAATTACCGGTTTAGGGGGAAACGGGGCCAAGTCCTACCTCCTATCCGGGCCCCTCTGGAGCCCGGGACGGGTGAGTGCCGCACTCCCAGCCCCCCTGAAGCCCCGCCCCTGAGCGGCATACATGTTAATCAGAAAACGATAGTCTCATAATCCATTGTATTTTTATTATTGTTTGATGTCATGACTAACATGTAACACGAACCAATATTTTCACTAGTAACTCAGTTTTAGTTCACATCTGTTCACATTGACAGATACAGACTTGCTGGCACGCTGTCACATACATTTACAGTGACAGACACGCATGCTCCCCTCCAAGCCTGGGTGAGTGGTAGGGTGGCGATCATGTAAAACAGGAGCATCTGGTCCTGTCACAGATGACAGAAATCAGCCTGGCTGTTTGCAGTAGAGCAGAGAGAGGAGCTGAGAGGAGCTGAAAGGAGCTGGCCTTGACTCCCTGCAGACTGATGGGACCCACTGGAGACAAATGGAAGATGCCATGTTGACAGCCTTTATTTGTGTCAGTGTTTAAACTGTAAAAGAATGGTTGAGTTTTAAAAAAAAATCCATCCAAACTGTTCTCGTGAATTCATGATAAATTCCTTCACAAATTAAAGTTCAGAACCATCAAGAACATTGCTGAAATAGTAATGTATGTTCATTGCAGTAGGCAATGTCCTTTACATACTCACCACAGCTGCAGAAAATATGCTGTGAGAATTTTACTTAGAATTGCAAATTGACTCCTACTCCCATATCTGGGTTTTCCTGACTGTAAGGTACTCCTGATCACATGACTTGAGAAACTGCTGAGAAAGGCTGCAGTGCATCACCACTTCATGAGAAACCTGCAGAGTAGAGGGACGGGTGTCATGAGTCCTGGTGACGTCGAGGCTCATTGTTAACCATGTCAGGTTTATTAGGGGAGAAGTGAAGAGAAGAGAAGAGAAGCTAATGGATGAAGTGGGTAATTTCAACAAAAGGGAGATGATAGGAGATAACGTTTGTGCCTTTAAGAAATCAGAACAGAATGAATATGCAGAGAAATGAAGGAAACTGCAAGAAACCGATTGCAACAGAAAACAGAGCAACTGCTGCTGGAGGTTGAAAAGGAGATTGATTAGAATAAATGAGGCTTAGATTGTCAAAAATCTTCCAAGTTTAGATTTGAACGACCTGACATTGCTGTCTTCTAAAGTCAATTTCAAAGATTTTTGTTCATTTACATATTCATTTATTTATTTATTTATGTATTTTTCAGACATTGTTGACTCCCATTGATTTATATTATTTTAAGCTTCCCAAGCAAATGGATTTCTAAAGGCTTGACACTGTAACCATCTTTGACCAAACTTGTTGTTGGTGTGAATGAATCTTGGGACTGTCCTGTAAATGTTGGTTGATATCTCAGACAGAATAATCATCATTACTTCTGAGGAGTTTAAAATGGAAATAAATAAATAAATAAATAAAAATCCATTAGTTCCTTTTCTTTTTCCCTCTCGCATTTTCCCTATCATGTGTGTTTTGTTATTGATGGTACTACTTATGATCATTTTTATTTTCTGTCTTATCGGATTAAGTCCTAACGAGACTGTAAAAGGACATTCTGTGTATCCATGGTAACATCAAGTCTTTTTCCATCATCTTTCATTGAACATCTTTGTAAAAGATCTTTAATGACCTCGTGGCATACGTGTCTTTTTGCTGACTGTGATGTGGAAGACGCATATGATGACCCCCTAATAGCCTCCATTAAAATCTCTTAATTGTCCTAAGGGCATTATGTCGTGCAATTAAAAATTTAGAACAATAAAACACTTAGTATGTTATTGCCATTTCACTTGGACTTTAATGTCATGCACTTTTTGTCTTCCTAGAGGACTTTAAATGAGCTACACTAAATGCTTCATTTGGTGCTGAGGTCCTTTTAGCCTTTTGGATTAAGTGTTAATTAGAGTGCAAATGAAGTGTGGCGGAGAGATTAGAAGAAGACCCTCCTCCAGGTATCAACACCTCCACTGTGCACAGACAATAATTGCACCAAAATGCCAAAGTATTTAATGAATATTACATTGAATCATATGATTTTTCCCCTCCTCCATCAAAAAGGATATGTTTTCATCTGCACTGGCTTGTTTGGGTAGTAGCATTACAGAAAAACAACTGAACGGATCTTGATGCATTTGTTTTTTTTGGTCTAAATAATAATAATAATGAAAAAACTATCCTTGAAAATCCCTGACTCTTACAATTCCTTTGTCAGATATTTATGGATTTTGTTGAAAATCTACAATCACATGAAAGGCAAATGTCAGCATGCTGAGGACAAAGGGTAGGAGGCCAGGCTGACTCCTCCTGACAGAGATTTATCTCAGCACTTCAGAGGGTCATGATTGATTTTCTTGAGTCCCTTTCCCCCAGAGGAACAACTCTTTGAAACACTAAATCATTTGACACCAATGATCTGAGCAGATGCTTCCACGGAGAACAGGAGATATCCTCTTGTTAATCCACCTGTTACCACGTACTATTCTTTTTAAAATAAAATAATATTCTTTGTTCTTTTTATTCCTTTAGATCAACATTTGCTTTTATGAAGTGAAGATGTAAACAACAGAGACTGACTGTAAATAGTAGAATACTTTTTAGGAAAAGCTTTGTCCATCCCACACAGTTTTTTTTAAAGAATATATTTTGCCAGCATTTATTGAATTGATTTATTATCTTTGAATAAAAATAAAGTAGAATTTTCTAGTTCTGGTTCTTACTGCTATTTCTGGTATTCTAACATTTCCAGTATTTGACCAAGTTTAACTTTAGCAGAATGATGCAACTGTTGATATGAAGCAATATGAAATAAAAATTCACCTTCATCATATCTGTAAACTCCACATGTCACTTGTGATGCATTGCAAGATTCAAAACTTGAAAATTACATGTATTTTTTTTATAATATTTGTAATATTTTATTAATTTTTGGGGTTTTTTTTGCCGGTTAGTGAATATTGACCCTGACCTCAGTGCCTCTCACTCACAAAGCATAAGTTTCATCCACTTCCCTTGTTGCTGTCATGTATTAGCTGGCTGGTTTAGCACTGTAGTCTTGAACAGGGCAGATGTACAGTGCAGACTGTAATATTTCTTCAGTAATTCCTGGTTGTAATTGTGCCGGCAGCTCTGACAGTGTAGCTTACGGTTAGTTAGACAGTGTAGTTTTCTACTTTTAAACACTGTGCTGTATGTGGCTGAGTGCTCCACCCTGTTTCTCTAACTGTACTTTGAACTAATAAAGTTACATTCAGTTTACCCAAATGAATACCAAGAGTATCTAAATGAACCTGTAACTGGTTCAGGTCTGATCTGATCTGAAAAGATCCAGTAATAATTCACTGTGGGTGGCTTTAAGTGGAAGCCCATCATTGCTTTCCATGTATTCATAGTTCAGTGCTCATTATTGCTCCCAGTTAAAATTCCTGTCCCGTCCTGTGTTGTGTTGAGACGTGAAATTCAATGTGATACTCGAGCTCCGCTGGTTTGTAGACTTATGAGGGATTATTTACTTTCTAGGGATACAGAAGGATTTAAATTTGGGAATAAAATCATGAATAATCATTACAATCCACTTAACCACAGTCCTAATGTGACCTTGTCTTGTTTGGTTTGATGACTTATCTGTTTCTTAGTTTTGATCTTCATAGATTTTTGAGGCCTGTGTAGATTTGGACTAAATTACTGTTCAGATGTAAGTTACCTTCAAGATTTCACACATTGTTTTGCAGACAACATCTTTCACATTGTGATCTCAGTTTCCTCACAGCCAAAGTAATGTACATATAAATAGACATTAAATGATTACGTTATTCCCCAAAAGTTATCGGTTCAGGACCTTTATTACGTTATTGGCCTATTACATTTCAAAAAGTGGAAATTTATTACATTATCGGCTGTTATTACATCATTGGCTTCAACAAGGTACTAATATTATAGTGTCAAAATCAGACTGATGCTTTAAAAGATGATTTGTGGCTTTTATTGGCCTGTCCATGGTCAGACAAGTTAGTCAAGATACTCCCACTAATACATACAGCAACACGAACATTGAAAAAGACAAATACTGACTTTTTTAAAAAGAGTTTTGGGTGGTTCAAGAACAAATCTGTTTGTACCTCCACCCTTCAAAGCTGGACTAAAGGTTTTCAACCCTGATTCGTGATAAAAAGATGTTGGTGGTCCGCGGTGTAGTTCTGTCTGCTTTGGTGTATTCCCACGTCAAGAAAGATGCTAACTGGTTTCTGACGTTTTTGTTTCTGTTTTCATCACCTTGCACCTGGACCAAAACCGAGCTGTTATCATTGATGTTTTACTGAAGGTGCAACCTTGAAAATAATGTCTGAATTCATTCCAGTGAGCACTTAAAAAAAAAAAAAGATTTATATTGAATAATTTTCTTTGGCCGTGTTTTGATCAGAAGGAAATTCTTCAGCTGTACAGACCAGTCTCTGCTTTGCTCCCTGTGGCTCCCACACCCTCTCACAGATCTCCAGCAGGGAAGTGAAGTCAAAGTAGCCACTCGGTCTGTGCTAAACACAAAGGTCAACATACATTCACACCCACATGCAGAATACAGAATGCAGTGTAACAGTAATCTGATTTAGATCACTGCTCAGAACTTACTTTTATTTTAGGAGCATTTCCTAATTTGAGTTTTTTTTTATTTATTTATTTACATATTTTGTACTGTCTCTAATCTTCTATGGTTTTTTTTTATTTTTTTCTACACTGTATTCATTTTTTTTATTTATTTTATTTTATTTTTTTACATAATTTTTGTCCATTTTGTTTTAATTGTAGATTTTGAAAAGTGCTCTATAAATTAGGGCGATACGATAGCAATATCTATCGTGATACACGTGATCAATATCAATAGAAAATCCATGCGATAGAACGTTCAATAATTCCACTGATCTCCGTTGGAAAAAAATCAGGAAGAAAACATCAATCCAGAACTGCAAGGCATTCTGGGGGATGAAGGCAGAGGAACGGCTTTAGCCTCTTGACCTCTCACGGCCCAGCTAGCAAGGCTAACAGACCCCCATCAAGAGGTACTCGGCAGCAGTGTCATACCACAAAACATCGAAAAGTTATAAAGAAATAACGCCCGCAACAGCGTATCATTTAGCGATGGACATGCTAACGCTCAGTACAGTTGAGAAGTGTGGAAACAAGAATCTCATTCACGTGTTTGACCCGCGTTACATTCTACCGGGCACATATGCACATATTTAAAGGGGGGGTATTATGCAAAATGGACTTTTTCAAGCTTTATATCATGTTATTATGTCATTCCCTCATTAAAAACATGCCTGAAGTGTTTCTTTAGCCCATTCACGTATGTTTGAGTAATCTTTAGAAACTCTCATTGCAGCCATTGTGGAAGCTGTTATGCCTCGTTCCTCCTAGGAACGCCTATTCCTCCTTGCAACGCCCCCGACCTTTCGTCACCTGCCGAGCCACCAACCACTGCTCCCGTCTCAGCAGAGCTCCCCTCCCCAACGTAAACAAACACACAGCGGTAGCAGCAATTAGCACCTGGTGGACTGCGCGTCATGGAGCTCCCGTTTCTGATTACTTTTCAGAGAACATTTCTCAAAATGCCTTCATGGAAGAAATGCATCTTTGGAT
>OOFC01050205.1:1864-24904 GCA_900323345.1 Pseudochromis fuscus | reverse complement strand
GGACACATCTAAAACATGCAGGATAGCGGCCCTCGAGGACCAGGATTGCCCACCCCTGGTCTAGACGCTGATGGTGATGGTGGTGGACCAGGAAGATGGAGGACTGAGGAGTCGCTCTGGATGATCAGGATGAGGTTTAGAGGGGGAGGTGAGCGAGCAAATTGGTCTAAGAGGCAGAATGAGAAACGGTAATGGGTTTTAAAGAGCAGGGGAGAAGTGCTGATTGGCTCCGAAAATGCATGCCAGAAGATTATTGGAGCAAAGAAGTGAAACAGAAATGAAGAGAGGGGAGAGTTTGACAGCATGAGAAAGAGGAAGTGACGAAGAGATGATGCAGCCCAGTACTCAGTGAAAGAGAATAGTTGATCCTTATTGAACTTACACTAAAAGCTTCATTTTTTTAATCTTAACTTTAAAAATGAGCAGTTTTTGCCCGGGAAGCAGTCATGACTTAATTTACTACCCCATGTCTGAAGTGTGTATTGTTTCTAGGTTACAAAAAACATCTTATAGCACATCCACATTGCTTCATTGTAAACATCTGGTGTATGAGCATACTTCAGAAAATTTAACTAAAAACAATGGAAACTAATTTCTTTGCTTTGCTTGAAACTTTAACAGCTAGCATCAGTTTTTTTTCCTTCACTTCTTCACTGACAGTGTTTATCCAGATCCTCCTTCTTTATCCTGAGTGGACGTGAGAGACAACGACCAACAAGCTAAACGGTAAAGTTAAACTATTTCTACTAAAAATGCTGAGATAAAGCATAAAATAACTACACTTTATACTAGAGGTACAGCACAGCACACACTGGGTGAAATGTGGCCCAGATTTGTATTATAGCTGCTTTAAGTGGAACCACAGTACTGTATATATGTGTGTGTACTTGTGTTCATGCAGGTGAATAATTCACTTCCTTGCTGACAGTATAGGGCGGCTGTGGCTCAGCTGGTAGAGTGGGTCGCCTTCAAATCATAAGATTGTGGGTTCGATCCCCAGCTCCTCCTGTCCACATGTCGAAGTGTCCTTGGGCAAGACACTGAACCCTAAGTTGCTCCCAATGGTGGCTAGCGCCTTGCGTGGCAGCTCTGTAGCCATTGGTGTGTGAGTGTGTGTGTGAATGGGTGAATGAGTTGCGTTGTAAAGCGCTTTGGGACCTAGCTCAGGTCATGAAAGCGCTATATAAATGTACTCCATTTACCATTTATAGAAATATAATGAGACAATGACGTAGGTAGAAGTGGCAGAAAGTTTGCATTGGATCGATCAAAGACAGAATTTATTCTCCATCTGTACTACACACACCTTTCAACACACCTACATCAATCATCTGTCACCATAGATGGAAAAAACAGTTGTAAACTGCATAGATTCAGATGTGGGGAAACCCTCCTGTAATCATTAAATAGCTGAACTAATATTGTGCTTTTATCCAAAGTTATTTCAGGATTCCTACAGGTTACCACAAGTTAAATTTAATACTTTTTAACACCTTTTTCAGATGACTTAGAACTGAACTTAGTGCCCATTTCACAGCCTATTTCACAACCATACTGGCAAAAAATTAGTAACTCCTAAAATGTGTAAATAAGTGTGAGGGTCTGCTTCACTAAACCTACTTGTACACCTTCATGGCTGCATGTGTGTTGGGGTGACTGTGCTCTCGTCATTTCTCACCACGGCTGCAAAGTTAGCAATAATTAGTTCCTCATTTCAATACAAATTGTCAGGTTGGACTGGGTGGAACTGAGTAGACTAACGTTACTTTCTTTGTAGCTTGGACATTTCCCAGACACACTGAAACTCAATACAGTGAACAAGTTTATAACAACATAACTTAACCCTCTAACACTGAGCCTATCTTCGGCGATACAGAGTGACTAGCATAAACCAACTTCCTGTACTTCCTCAGCCATTTGCGCTAGAGACATGATTCCAGGTGATTCTGAAAGTCGACAACTGGAGTGTTTCATATATATTACATACATTACGGTAGTAATGCAGGGGAAAGGAGTCGTGCCGTGACGTGCAACATTGTGTATATATTACCTCCATTATGATAGTGTACGGAAGCTCCACTTGTCGGCTTTCAGAATCAACGTGAATCACGTCGCTAGTGCACATTCCCGAGGAAGTATGGTGATTTGATTGACACATGTCACTTTCTGTCAGCAGCTAAATGTTTGGGGTAAAATGGTTAAGACTTACAAAATCAGATTTAAGAGTTTTTTTAAGGTATTAATTGCAGGTTTGTAAATTCAATACTGTAAGAACCATGTATTTATAATTTCATACTTATTTGCATGGTCAGACCATCAAAAGCAACTTGGGGTTCAGTTTCCTCAGAACACTTCAGCATGTGGACAGGAGGAGGAGGAGGAGGAGGAGGAGGAGGAGGAGAGCTCGCTGTGGAGCCTGTCATTAGTGGACCACCCACTCTACCTGCTGAACCACAGTAACCCCTGACAATTAACAGATCAGTTATTGTTTTGGTTGCTGGCCTGTTATTGGGTTTTCATTTATTTTGCTGTAGATACCCAAGCACCAATTACCAAAAATGTGGCCTCCACCACTGTGAATGTAGATTTTAGACGTAGTCCTGTGTCCCTTCATTGTGTAAAACCAGCTTCTCCAGTTCTCTGAGGTTGCTCCTTTTCCTCCCTCCTCCTACTCTCTTCTGGTTCTCACTCACATTTTCTCACAAATCATTCTGTGGGTGGAGAGATGCTCAAAATGGGTGTTAGATGTCTCCTCAGCAGACATCTGTTAGATGATTTTTACAGTACGACTGGTCTGTAGTGTAACACCTAGTCAAAACTCCTGCTGGTAAACATGCTGACCTTTTATAATACAGATGTTAGCACAGGGCACTAAGCCATTCTGTTGTGATGAAGCTGTACTGGCTCATCATTTTATAAATGAGCTTAGATTGCACATATGATTACATCCATGCACATGTATTATATCTCCTCTCCTCCACTCACACACCTCCTGCAAAATCGCACATCCTGAAATCCCAGTTATCCATTAAACCACTTGAATCCTACAACACACACACACTGTACACCCACAGACCTTGGCTGGCGACCAGTAGCCCCGAGGTCACAGATGTCTGTAAGTGGGGGGATGACAGTAATGAATATTGAATATTTCAAGTGATATCTTCAGCATTCTTCCTCATATTGCTTTCCACTTTTACCCTCCAGTCTCGAAGCCAGCCCCGCCCTTTTCCTCCAGATGGCAACCTTTGGTCCCTCTGGCCCGAGTCGTCAAGCAGGAAGGATTTCCCAATTTCTACCATCACTGCTGAAAAAAAATGGCTTTGGCTGTTCAGTCCAGAAATATTGACTGAAAACAAGAAATGTTTCTCTTATTTGAAAGAAATTGTGTCTCCTCTTGCTGAAATGACATACAAACTAGAAAAGCACAGGGAGAGCGCAGACTTCCACCAAGCACAACATTTCCTTCCATATTGTGACTTCCACCAAAGATATTACTAGTGTTAGTCTTGTGTTTATTTATATCAATATTAGTTCCACAGCGTTGTGGCTGTTTAAAGATGTCTGTTGCATGTTTCTAGCTTCATTCGTTTTTTTTATGATGCAAGTTTCAAAGATCGATTTGTCCATATTCTGGATCATATTATCTGAAATTATTCCTTTATCCGGATCAATCTTTGATATATTGTAGACCATGTTAGAAACTTGTCCTGTATTTCCTGTCCTGTGTTTTTCAAAGTGTCTTGACCATTTTTGGTGGAGTCATATACATAAATGTCACATATGGCCCTATCTCCCAATGTTAAAGAATCCTTCAAAAAATTCCTGGATCCAGGTGGTGATCCGGACCACTTCCAAAATCTAATCATTTGTTCCTTATCCCCATCTGGACAATCCCTGAAAATTTCATTAAAATCCGTCAGTAACTTTTAGAGTTATTTTGGAAACCAACAGACAAACCCCGGCAAAAACATAACCTCCTTGGCGGAGATAAAAATAAAAAACTGATAATTGTGAATCAGTTTCATTATGATCTGCTGTTTGACAGGTTCATCTGTTTGACTTTGGTGGATCATGTGTGAATTTGTAATTTTACCAACAAAGAAGGAGTTAGAGTGTCATCCATTAGACCACAGTATGAGGACCTAACCATCATTCCCAATCCAGAGCCCTGCTGTTAGTGGTGTCCTTGTTTATATTCTATAACACCCACAGCCATCTGCAGTAAATAATGCCAATATCACTTAGAAAAACGCAGGGCAAAAAAAAATGATAAAGATCCTGGAAACTGCAGAAGTTTGACTTGGTTATGCAACGCAAGGTTGCTGGTTTCTGGTGCTGCTTTTATGCAGAAATCCTTTGGGTCCATACAAGGCTTTTCCACTCCCGTCGGACTGCAATTAGGCTGGTTGGAGTGATGTGGTGCCAGAGGCCTTAGTATGAGCTACTTCACACAGGTCCTCAGAGAAATAACAGAGTTTACCTCTCTCTAACTCTTTCTGTCTCATTCAGCGCGCTGTCAGACCCTCTCTCTTTCACTTTCTTTTTCTGTCTCATCATTTTCTTCTCTCTCTGTCTTTTCGTATTCTGGTCTTTCTTGTCTCTTGGTCTCTCTGCTTCTGTCTCTCTCTCTCTCTGTGGTTCCTCAGTTTTGTTTATGTTGTTTTTCTGAGCTGACTGATTTGAATAAACTGCCAGGGTTTAAATGAATTATTGATCATGGTGCAGACTTTTAGAGGATGGGTAAGGTCCTGTTAATCTCGGTTTGCAGTAGGTTACAGTTATCTTTTAATTAGTAAAGGGAAAGTCCGCTTCAAATCATTAGTGCTCACTTTCCTGCCATGGCTGCTTTGGGAAAATACAAACTCACCTTTTTTATATACACCCACTCTGAGCTTTGCTGCATGATTGAGTAAATCTTTGATATGTATCTTTGTTCTTCACACATAACACATCAATATTTACTGAATATTTCTTTCATTTATGTGCTCTATTCTTGAAGAGATATCAAGCTGCTCACACCTCCATCAAACCAACATGACCTCAGAAGGAGGGTTTTTTTTGATGCTATTTATAAAGGGAGTCTGAATTGCAAGTAAAACAGGTGAGAAACAGCCAACACAATGCTGCTGCCTTTATTAAGCTTCTTTTCTCCAGAAATCCCTCTCTTGGCGGGCATATAAAATACTTGTATTGTCAAACACAGCGTCGTGTTCCTGTAAAGTACATTAGATTCTTTCCGCTCTTTCCTCTTTGGAGACTGAATGCACTGGTTATCATTTTACTCCAGGACACCAGCATTACAAAGGCCTGAGTATCTCTCCTCAGACAGTACACAGAAGCAAATAGAGTTCTCGGGACTCAAAGTATTTCCAGAGCACAGCCTAACAAACATCCTTTACATTTTAATCTGACCAGGTTTACTAATTTTGCACCAAGCTGTTTTGCTGTGCGTGCCAGTGTCTTCAATTTATTCAAAGACTACAGCTTAATTTCCCATTGCCATTGATTTTTTTTTTAGCTCTGCCACAAGGCAGCGTAAGGAGTCTATTGATTCTCACCTTCCCCGGCTTTCTTCACCCTCCTCACTGACCAGCTGTTACAAACCTGTGCTGCATTAGAGGGTGGGAGAAAGTGATGAACTGGTGTAAAATGAGTGTAATCCGGTGAGAAATGTGGTTACACAATAAAGAGGAAATCTGTGTTGGAGTGTAAAAAATGGAGGTTGGTGAACAAGGAGATGTGGTTGTGTAAGTTTGTGAGTCTGTATGTGATGGTGGAAACAGCTGCTTTTCTGCATTTGTGAAGGGATGTGTGTGACGTTTATACTGTGCAACATGTATTTGAGAATATTCATACAATTTCTACTGAACTCCAAACACCTGAGCCCGTCTCCCTGAAGATTAAAAAGTCTGTGCTCCTCCATATTAAACTGCAGAATATAATCTAAGCTACAAAGCACAATCCTCCACCAAGGCATAATCTCTCAACCTGAACACTGTTGCCCTCTTGTGGTGAAATAACAACACTATGTGGTTGAGATGTTTACCCAATGTAACAGTGGTGGATTTGGAGGGATTTTATTTATATTTTTATTTATTTTGGACAGGATGCCATCCTCTAATCTTAGGATGGGACAATACTCCATCTGCACAAAGAAAGAAAAGATCTTTGAGATCTGCTCAGTAATTTTTCGTTGCTAAGAGACAGACAGACTGACGCAGGTGAAAACATAACCTCCTTAGCAGAGGTAACACAACACAGGAGTGGACCCTCAGAGGCAATTATTTTCATAGTAAGTGTATAACGATGTATTCCTTGCTCTAACAGCCAAACCAGAAGGCTGTCAACACGACTGTGTGATACTGCTGAGGTATTATTTACTGAAATTTTTGAAAATCCTTTTGACTAAGCCATTATGTTATTTTTGGATTTCCTATAGTGGGGACTCAAGAACATAAAACAAATCTAAATGCCTACTACTCTACATTTATCATCACTGAAAACAGATTTTAAAAATGTACAAACACCACTAAGACAGCAGTGATCATCATAAATCTTTGGTAAACATGAATAACAGCGTGATTCATATGTATATTTATTTCTTTGTTTGGGGCTTTAAACAATACAGCACATACGCATTTCAAAAAATCATGCAAATTAATTCAGTTCAGTGGTTTGTCTTTGCATTTTCCAAACTACAATGAATTTGTTAATTGATTTTTTTCTAATATTTGAAACCAAACAACAGATATTGTGGATCTGACATCAGCTGTAAAACAACAATAAAATAATATACAAGATAATTTATAATAAAAAGTGCAAGTCAACACCTAAAAAGCTGATTATGTGAAGATTTATTTTAGAATTTGCTGTGTGTGTGTGTGTGTGTGTGTGTGTGTGGGTGTGCGTGAATATGTGTATGACTAAAAGTGACTCAGACCCTATACAGACAAGTAGAGGTACTCACCCATTAATGGGAAACTTATCTCTCTCGAACACACGCTGACCTTCACTGACCTTCACCACCAGCTAATTGGCGTAGGCAGGCTTTGGCTTTTACAAGGCCGTAGTCAAGTGTGTGTGCTTGTGTGTGTCTGCTTTCAAGTTGAGAAGTTGAGAAAACACACCTGCACCTGCATCCTATGCCAATTACCTCACTTAACCCTTTCAAGCCCCTCTTTCCCCCACCTCCTCGGTCCAGGAGCACCACTTTACTGTCAAGCCTCCTTTTTCTTTCATCCTCAGTCCATCACCTCTGCCAGTCCCAGCTCCTCCTACCTCCCCTTTTCATTCAATCACCCTTTTTTTCTTGTGTGTGTTAAGGATGCTTGTGAGTTTGAGTGGGATGTTGTGCGTGTGTGTGTTTAAATTAGGGTCAAAATGAACAGGAACTTAAGGTATAACAACACTTTAAAGGTCATAAACCAGCCATTGAATTAAAGAATACTCAAGTGCATAAATGAGGATCATTTTTGTGAGTTTTTGGCTTGTTGAAAGTTTCCTGTCAGATGCTGATGTGCAGGCTACTGTTACAGTTTATAGGTGGTAAATCCTGGGGATTGTTGCCAGTCTTCTGAATAGGGAAAATTGAGCCATTTTGAGGGAGACCAAACAATGGAGTGATCTGCCTGAAGCAAAATGTTGGCTTCATGCAGGAGGCAATGTGAACAAAATGCTGACCCTATGCAAACGCAAACTGCTGTCATCAAAAATAGAACAAGCAGTGTTGTTTGAAAAAAAAAAAAAACTCAGTTTGAGGGGAGGAAGACGGACTTGTTGGGAACACAGAGAGAGGAAAGCAGCGTCATCCTCTTCTCTCAGGCCTATTTCCAGCAGTGGGATAGAAATGTAGGACAAGTGGACTGTAATGATTTTCAACGAGGCCACAACAAATCTGCAAAAAAAGAAAGAAATGTGTAATCCTTACCCGGTAGGATGTGTGCTTATGTGACAGTTGACTGACTGTGCACTGTGTGCTGTGCTCGTTGCATCCGTCTGTCAGTAAATCTTAAAATGTCTAATTTGTCCATTTCAGCTGATCTTCTGATCTGATCCGTCAGTGTGTTTTTCTATGAACCCATCACATTTAAAACTTCCAACAGAGTGAACATGAATTACTCCAGTGGAATGACTTCATGCTAAATAATTGCTTTAATTGTTTTTCCTCTTCAGAAACAGAAAATGATCAAAGTCAATGCAGCCAAGCTTGCCGCATTGTGTGTCTCCCTAATGGGAGAAAGAAACATTACACATCGCTTCCTCGCTCTCTGAATTATTCAGTCCCACCTCGGGCCATTGTCTATTGATGTTCCTAGAGACTTCTCCAATTCACAACTGACACTCCTGACACTAGCCACATTTAACATCCCCCTTCAATCATCACTATTTTATCATGTGGATGTGTCTGTTTTAATATTCATACCAGAAAAAAGCTCACCAAAGAGGGGTGTGCAGTGATACAAATTGATATTCTCCCCCAGATGTTGTAAAACATTGCAGGGTGATTAGCATACTCTGGATGGAGCTAAATGTGATAATCATTTTATGAAGCTACGTCAGCTAATACATCAGCACTTCAGCATAACAGCGCATTAAAAGATACAGCTACTGGCTAAACATATGTTCCATTTATATATGCAAAAGGTAATTGAGAAGCTGGGAAAATCTTAAACATTTTAATGATGTAAGTTCTCCAGCCCGTTCTAATTGCCCAAAAGCATCGACAGCCCACTCTGCTGCGATTCAGCTTCAAGTATCCTTTTATTTGATTTCTACAGGCGTCACTAGATCATTCACTGATGTTCGGAGAAGTCAAGCTCAGTCATTAGTATTCTCCCCAGACCACCAACTGTGATTGGTTTCTTTTACGCCGCCTGTTCAAAGCATTTGCTTAATGTTCACCAAAAGGCCAATGTGTCTCTGCTGTTTAGCACAAACGTAACATTTGGTCTGGCGCCTCTTTCTCCTTCTTTTTCCCATCTCATCCCAGCTCGCTGAACTGAACAGTGCGTCCGCAGTAAAATGTTGAGCTGGTTTTACAGTTCCAGATAAAAAGCACAGATTGAAGCTAAATATGTGAGTTAGTCATACTGTTAGCAGCTTTATTACCTACCTGGCCCGTGCTTGGCTGAAGGTGAGCAGCTGTGTTTCAGGATGTCTCTCTGCAGGTGCAAAGCCCACACACACTACGGACAGGAAATTACAGCTTCACCTGGGCCAGCACTCACCTGTGCTCCATCCTGACTCAGCCCGTGCTGCCCTGTGGGAGAGGAGTCCTGCAAACCATGTCTCACACTAGTTTTTTTTTTTCTCTTCCCTCTTTTACTTTCCAGTTGTTCACTAATTTTTCTCTCTGTCGTCCTCATGATGCTCCTTCTTGCATTTGGATTTTCTGACCTTTTAACCAACTTCTGCAGGTCTCAACGGGCTTCCAGAGAGAGTCAGTGTCAGCATTAGAGGTTTTATTTTGTTGGTGGAAACACACTCACAGACACACACCGCCACACACAGCCACACAGCATTCAGGTGTTTCCACATAGATAACCTTGGAGCTGTGTGGAGTCACTGCCTCTCTGTATGAGAGCACAGCGATGCCAGCTCCTGTGTTCTGCTTTAGATTTTGGAAACACTTTCAGTGCCCTGTCTGACCAACCCTTTATATTGTACAACACAAACAAGATGATGTTAGCAAAAGCCAAATACATGCTCCTCTGTTTTGTAAAGATCATAGACAGTTCCCACTATCTGACATAGTGAATCATCACCACTTTTTGTAACAAGTAGGACAATCTAACACTGAATTCAGTCTTACACCATAACAAATGCTGGATTGTTTTTTACCCAGCACTGGGGGAATATTGGACTAACTACATGCTTGGTTAATTTAATCCCTGTAAGATGGACATAAAAACAACAAAATATTGGTAAAAACAAGAAAATGTTGGATAAAAATGTCAAAATGTTGGTTAAAGACAATACAATCTTGGTTAAAAACAATACAATTTTGGGTAAAAATTTCAAAATGATTTGTAAAAACTACAAAATGCTGGATGAAAATAACAGACCATCCTACCAGGATAAATTAACCCAGAATGTTAGTTAGTCCAATATTTACCCAGTTCTGGATTAAATCGTTCCAGGATTATTAGCGTGTTTGAATATAATGTCATATTTTTAGATCAGACAACTTGTGTGGTTGAATTTTCTTGTCTTATTTTTGTTTCCCAGTTTCAGAGTAGGTGCTGAAATGTGAGTTGTTTTTAAAGCTCTTTGAGTTGCTGGTGTTGATGAAGAACCTTGTACAACTGCTGCAGATATACAGCGTTATGGTCATTTAGTGGAGTGGGACCAACAATGGTATATTGTTTAAAGCCCCTTTGAGGATTTTCTTTTTTCCGTAAAAGATGATACACAACTGCTGAAGCACTTCTGGTTGGTCATTCCAAAGTCTAGGAGCCCCAAAGGCAAAACTTCATCTGTCTCTTCTTTGTAATCTATATTTTGGAATAGCCTGCAGGGACGAAGCCCTCAGACTTCAGACTGCAACTAAACTTACAGCTTGGTGGAAAACCAGCCATACCTAAATATCTTCAGCAAACTTGAAGAAAGTGCAGTGAAGTGGAGTGCACCTTTAAACAGGCACGATCACAATACATGAAGATCCTAATAAAAACAATTACTAATCCAATCAAGGATTGATTGAATAAAGTCAATTAGGCTGACATTCCTCAAACTTACTCCATTATCTGCATCCACTGTCTCGGTCTTTAATTAACCCTTTAATTCTGAGTGTATCATTGGCAACAGGTTTGCACATGTATTTTTGGATTATCGTAATTATGTCACGGTTTGCGCAATCGGAAAAATTCCAATGGTTTCTGACAGCTGAGATGTTGCACTTTATGGTGTCATTACGGTAATTTCACCAGCACCTCTCCCAGAAGCCGGCAAAGTAGGTGATTTACTACATACTACATCTTGTAAGAGTGTAATAACAATGATGATGAAGCAAGAATAGCAGAAAAACAGGAAAACAGATTTTGATTTTAGAGTTTTGGTGAACAGAGACACTGCATTTGCATGTGAATGTTAGATTTTGCATGAATTTGAAATCAAAATATGCATAAAAAGTCCAGGTGGAAATTTGCAGGCTCAGGTGTTAAAGGGTTAAATATTCAAATCTAATGCAATGTAATAAAAAAAAAAAAAAATAATTAAAGCCATGAAGCATTAATTGCCATAACAAGAGTCTAACTTCCTGGGTGGGACTAACAGGATGACAGACTGTGCTGTGGTGATTTTAGGTAAGGCATAAAAACTATTTTATTTTGGAAACAGAAAAACTTCAACGTCTTGAAGGGAAAACTACTTCATGTTGGAAATATTGTTCCTCCAAAAACAAAATGCACCTGGTACTTCTGCAGTTTTATGTTAGAAGCTGATAATCCCATTTCATGGACACATTAACTCATCTTAATGAAGTTACTAATGAAGGTGGGTGGTTTGTAAGTGCATACTTGATGATTCCTAAAGTCTTAATGAAGGTTTAGTTGTTTGGCTCTGCATTATCCAACATGTAGTTAATTTATGACTCTGAGGTCATACAGGGGATTAGTGTTTGTTTATTAGTGTGTTGACCCCTCTGTCTGTCTCTGGTGAACCTGCTGAGGTGTCTGTGTGTGTGAATTGCTGCAGGTGAATGTCCCTGATTGGCCAAGTGAGTGACTGTGTGATTGAGTGTGTAGGTTGTTAGGAGAACTAATTGGCTCCAGCCTGACAGTCGCAGGTTAAAGGCTGGCTTTACCCAGCTCTGGTGGGCTCTCTTTTCTCCACTTCCAATTAGCAAGCTGTGCTCCTCACCTTGTGTTAAAGCGTTTTATAAAATATAATGGAGGTATCTGTATCAGCTTTAGGATATATAGAGACTGGTAGCCATTTTCTTTAATCTCCCCCCCCCACACCTTTCCTAAGTTAGAAATTAGGTAGGAATTTTATTTCAGTTATTTTGCTTGTTTGTTATTTTGCTGTTCACCCTGAGAGCAATATGTCCTTTTAAACAGTTATAATAATAAAAAAATATATTTTAAGTGCTATAATTACGGTTGCTGTTGGGTTTGGGGAGTTTAGAGGAGGGGTGTCTCATTTCATGTAGCACCGAGCTTTCTCTAAACCATGGGGTCGTGAGCTACAATAAGACTGGAACACACAGCCATTAACATCCCAGTGTCAAATCTAACAAAAATAATAACCAACAACTTGTGAATCTACTTTTTTTGTTCTTTTTGTTTTGCTATTTAAATTCAGGATGATTAAATATATTTATTTTGTCTGTGGTACAACATAAAAACTGTGATTTCAAGAAGAAAGAATCTGACAAATGAGTCTGATTCGTTTAAAAATGGCATCATATTAAGGAAAACTAAGGTATACATCATGATCCAAACTGTATAAGCAGTGCACATAACAGCACGGAAAAGTTGTTTTCTTTCTAATGCACACTCTCCACTGTGTGTTTAATGGATTGAGCTACAGTTCACGTCTTAAGGCTGCCGAGGATGAGCTCTAACAGTCTGTCAGCGACCTTTCTTGGCTTTCCGTCTGATCAAAGCCTCTACTCAGCAGCACCCGCTGATGCAGGTCCCAACCCTCTGTCCTTCTCACTTGATGTAGAGGAGAACAAAGGCGAGGCGGAGAAGGACAGACAGAGGAGAGGAGGAGAGAGAAGAAAGCGATACAAGAGAGGGAGAGCACAGGGAGAGGCCATGCTGAGAGGTCGTGTTTGATGAGAACTCTGGATCTTCTACAGATAGACAACGAGACAGGTCGGCCCGACTCAGCCAAAAAAGCAGCGTAGAGGAGGTGGGTAGAGGACAAAAGACGAGGCAGAAATGTTTGGAAGACTCAGGATAAGAAGGAGGAAAGGAGGGATTAGGCAGGAGGAGGACCCCATCGGACAGGAGTAGCAGCTCCAATTAAGATCGGCCACCAGATAAAGACAACTGTGTGTGTTTATGTGTATGTGCGTGACTCAGTGCGATGCATCAGTGAAGGCGCTGATGTGTGTTTATATGTACGTATTTGTGTATTCGTGCAGCTGTGTTTGCTTCAATGTGTTTGTGAGTGAACATGCTGCTGGACTGTGTATGTGAACTTGCATTACATCCATGTGAATGCACAAAATAGAATTTATATAGAAGTGGACGAAGCAACCAGGGCTCAAAAATGAGGCCAATGTGGAAAAAAGTGCAATACCCCTGATGGCCACTAGAGGCCGGCTCCAAAAAACTCTTTCTCCAATTGACTTCGATTCAAAAATGGTTATTTTCAATCATGAAATACTCAGTCAATACATTTTTTACACAAGTCATTCTGAGCAACAACACACTGAGCAGTGTCCTCGGGTCCAAGGGTCAGACCCGCCTCCTCACTCCTCCCTTCATGGTCACTTCTGGCTCCAAACAACCAACATGGCGACATTCAAATGGAGATCTCCTGGCTTTAAGTCCACAAACCAACATTAGCTCCGTCCATTCGATACACAACCTATGATGCACACATATGTCATTTGAAGGTGTGTGTTTTTATTCTTACACTCACCTCTCCATGCATGAATATGTATGCATGTTAATATAGGCAGATAAAGCATATGTGCGAGTGAGCGTGAATGTGCGAGCGCTGATTAGCCTTGCAGCAATTCATTCCTCTGCCGTCCAGCGTGTCCACATTGACCTTGGCTGCCTTGGTGGTCACTGTAGGGATACTGTCAGTCAGATGTTGCTAGCATCAAGGGTGTGAGTGTGCTGCACAGCAACAGGCCAAGTGCACAACTGCACATTTAACGTGTGTGGGACGCTGAAGTATGATGCCGGTATGTGTGGAGCAGGCGATAGGATGAAGAATTTCACTGCGCTTCATCTGTTGCTGCTGAATACGGATGATCTTTCAGCCTCTTGCAAGGACAGCGGGACAGAGTGTCAACACCCCGCTGTGGCTCAATCTTTCCTTCTCCAGTGTCTCTGTCTATTGTTGTCCCTGCCCTTGTCTGTCTTTGTCTGTCTGTCGCTCTTTTTTCTTTCATGTCAGTAAGTACAAGTCTAAGTACCCCAATAGGACAATCTGAAGCATCCAGCCGATCATTATTTCTGATCAACAATACACAAGTAAGATTCATTATTTACACTTTCTGATCAAGTTTAAGGTGCTCCACAATTATACACAATTTCATTGGTTTATTATAATCAGTTAATTAGGTGGCATCAAAGGGTGATACAGTCACACCTTTCATATTACAGTTATATACTAATACTACACTATACACTATTTAAGGTATTACTAGTTAGGTCAAAAATGTTGCACGGATATTAAAATAAAAATGAAAAATAGCAGTGTGCTGTCTCATCACTCTCTCCTTTGATTTACAGTTACATCTGACCCATAAACAGTCACTGAACCTGCACCAAACCTCATAACATGGAGTTATCTGAGGACCTAGAAAGTCAGCACCAACTTCCGCCAAGATATAGTACATGTCTGACCGCCACTAAATTGTCATCAACCTGCATGCGTGTATAGATTTTGAACAAAATCTGAAACATTTCACAGTTTTTAGTTTGAACCTACAGCTTCCATCTCCTCCAGCTCATACATGCAGTGTTGGTGTTTCTCTGGATTCTGCTGGTTCTCTTTCTTTCTTCCTCACTTTCTTTGCTGAATCTTTAATCCGTTATGAGAAATTGGGATTTTATTTTTTTTTTCAGACAAGATCCCATCCTCTGTACTTGAAAATGTAACCATTTCTCCAAAAATGCCCTTGAAGCAGGAAATGTCTAAAGAAAATGTTCCACCGGAGAATACTCTGGTTTGTGTTTGAAAGGATTAAAGGAAAATGTTGCAACAATTATGAGGATGTCCATGTGCGCCGGGCTGTACCCAGAGTACCCTGTGTGCTTTAAAATCGTCGTGCACGGTATTGCACGGTTTTCCCATTCCCAGCTTGGAAAGTTGGCACCACCATCACACTATAACCATAAAACATGCGCCTGTGATGCTGTTCATCACGACTCTTCAGTGTGTGAACTATTTCTTAATTGAGGTATCCAGACATAGTTCTTTCTTTCTCTTGACAGTTCCAGCTGTTGCTTTGTCATCTGAGAAGACTCACGGGGGTAGTTTTAACTTCAGGATGACAGGTATATAATGACCTTATGACTTATGGAAAGAAGGCAATAGAGGAATAACAAAAGTGCTGTGCATCGCATGTTACAAACATGACACCCTTATGACTAATTCATGGGAAAAGGTTGAAAATATGCACAGAATTTGCTCAATCGGATGCATCTCAGCTATTTGAAATATTTAAGGACATATTAAAATATATATTTTCCCGTTGCCTTCAGCCATCATTAGCATGACAAGTCTCATTAGTGACTCAGTGTGTGTCATATCCCCTCCTCTTGGTGCTGGCTTTCACACAATCCAGATCATTTCAAGTTTCTCCCTTTGAAACTTTAATTTCCCTTCTCTCCGACTTCATTCCTCTCTGTGTCCTCCATCTATGTCTCAGCAGCTCTCAGAGGTCAGATTCTCTAGTCTTCAAGGCTCGTTGGTCACAGAGAGGGATCTGTCTTCACTGCCCACCAGTCTTGGAACTTGAAGGCTTGTAAGAACAGACCTCTAGTGTAACTTTACTCTCTGTTTGACTGAATGAATGAAAACAGAGAGGCTGAGAGATAAAAATTTGCCTTTTCACAATAATATTGCAAAAGGATAACAAAAAGCATAAAAAAAAGAAATGATAAAGGAAATAATGAAACCTGTGGGGTACAACCAAATGTAATATTTGTCTTATTGTCTTAAAAAAAACAGGTTTCTTCCCCTCTGTGCGGTTTGCGCTATGAATTATTAATCTGTATTAAATATACACGCCTCAACCAGATTGCATTTATAACAGGGAAACCCATCTGTGGTGCAACAGCATGCAAATATAATCATTTCAAATTCATATGTGAGGTGAGCAAGTCGATTTGCATACAGATGTGTAAGGCAGAGCCATAACAAAGTGCCTGGTTAATTGAATTAGCATGGCAGTCTCAGCGGAAAAGTGCTGCGCCAGCAAAAAGGGTCCGGGATTGCAGAGCGGGGCAGTGGTGAGAGTAAACACAGTCACCCCGCAGGGAGGCATATATCGTTATGTTCCTCCTGTGGTCGTTTGGGAGGGCAGAGCTGTCAGGAGCAGGGCTGGGCTGTTACTTCTCTGTTCCAGCGTCCCATCGCCATTCTCACTCTTTACAAGTACCTCTCCTGCAGAAACACTCATCGTCCTCTAACACCCTTCTGCTCACCCCTGGTCCCTCATCTCTAGGGTGGCTGGTCTTTTTTGTTGATTTCTATTAAACCTTTGTGACTAAAAACTTCAAGATACAACAAGTCAGGATCCTGGAAGTGAACTTTAAATCACTTTAGGTGCTTTAGTGTTTTTGTGTTGAAATGATGGAAACAGACATGTTTAAACAGGATACCTGTTTTTCCATGTGATGAGATAACTACACAGGGTCATTTTGTTGTTGATGTTCCACATGTGAAAAACGTACAGAGTTCGTGAACATACATCATGGATGATGGTGGATTTTGGGATGCGTCTGCAATGGTAAACAACCAAATAACGTCAGGAGTCAAAAATGTATATTTGACACATAATATTAATATTATAAGACACATTTCACAGGACACCAATAAAACAAGTGGGGCATCATTTAAATAGGTGGAGCAGATGCCTAAATGTGAGCAAATACTTTTGTTTTCTTTGAGATTTTAGTGAATGCTTGGCAAACAGCTGATGCATCCACACCTGTATCACTGTTTCTGAAAGTTACAAATCTGTTATAGAGCAAGGGAGTCATTGGTCTGTCTACCACAGCCTCAGACATGACAACATTGTGATTGCTCGTATGGCTGTTACACAACCAAAACAGAGGGAGGGACGGGTGTTTTATCCCCGACCTGACCAGTGGGATAAAAACATGATTAACTAATTAACTTCTCCCAGAGCAGTGATGAGACTTTCTGTCACATCATACCATGCAACAACTGCGTCCCATTGTTGATAAAATATAACGAAATGACTGGAAAGTGTGAGCGCTAAAAAGTGTAGAAATCTATAGGAACAAATGTGGCAGCTGAATGGACGATAAAACGCTTTGCTATGTGACATCACGATCCCAAACTCTATTGTCTTTTCCCACTGCAGGAAGCTGTATGAGTTTTTTTGGAGACAGCATCTAGTGGCCATTGGGGGTATTGCACTTTTTTGCACTTCAGTGATGGCTTCACTTTGAGATCAAGCTCTCTTTGTCTATTTCTACTTACATTTTATGGTCTTTGTAAAACTCTGCACGATACCTCCAGTCATAGGGCTTCAATTTAATTATTTAAACTCCTTGATAGTTTTAATATACATATGAACGGGGGTAATTACATTCGTGGGGGCCCAGTGGAGCCAAGAAGTGGAGCAAAGGATGATGGGAACTGTTCATTAGAAAGGTTTCTATGTTTAATTTCCATAGTTGACAAGTACAATATGTCTTTATGTCTTCATTTTCTGTTTATACCTGTACCGGACAAACTTCATCATAACCTTTATAGATTTTTTTTTCAAGTTTAAGTCCAATCCCACTCTAATTTATTTAGGATTTGCATTTTTAAATTGACTTATAACTACCACAGGATTTAAGAGGGAGGAAAACTCTGGCTTACTGAGGATGGACGTTAGCCCGGACATGGTCTCGGTCCCAGCCCTCCTCGTTTCCTCCGCCCTGATCTCTGCTCACCCTTCAGCCAACAGCTTTTCCATCCAGCAGAACATCCCTCTCTCACCTCAGGGTCTGCTCTCACCTCCCTCCCTCAGCTGTGTTAGCCATTCACACTTGGCCTGTGAAATCACACTCTCCTCACAGGGGCTCTTCAACACGCCATGCTCGCTCTCCCTCTCTCTCCCTCTGTCTCTCTGAATCCTAATTGACTGAACAATGAATCCATCACTATTTCGCTCGCCTGTAGCAAACAGATGGGGCACTGCCACTCTCTCTCCATTTTCATTGTCCCTATACATCCAACCCTGTCAGTAACGCCGCCTCATCAATCTATCTACCTGTGAGGCACACCCTGTCCCTCGTTCACCTGATCCAACAACTCACAAATCAAAATGCTTTACTGGGTCTGTCCCGTCCTCACTGTCCATAACAGCGCCTCTATTTACCTCTCTTTACTTACAGGCTGACTCTCTCTCAATAAAAAGAAATAAATATTAGTTACTTGTGAAATATTATGTAGCTATAAAAGTTTAAAATTGCACATATGAAACCATTTTTATGTTATGAATCAAATATTGTTTGAGTAAGATATTTAGCATTTTATTATCTGTCAAGAGAAACTATTACAGGCTCTAAAAGCAGCTATTAAAGGTTTAATCACATTCGCTGCTTTCCAAAATCTGGTCTCTGTCAGTGAGCATCAAGTGTTGTTGCTGTTATTTTTGAATCCTTAAGCTTTGCTCGCAGGCCACCAAACAAATAAAAACAAGATGAAATTCAAAAAATAAAAAAATCACAAGACAATTACTATAGCCCTCAGTGAAAACCGTATTTTGACTTCGAACCATGACTAAGTGCCTGCTTTGACATCTGTTTGTGGATATGTGTATTTGTGTGTGTGTTTGGATTTGTCAAGTGTGAGTTGTTTGTGTAAGAGTGAGAGACAGCCTGGAGTGGTGCATTGTTAAATCTGAGGCAGCAGAAAGAAAAAAAAAAACAAAAAACGTACGCAGCATGTGGACTGTATTCAAAAGCTGCTGCAATGTCAGAGGTTTACATCTGTTCATTTCTGAGATATACGACCTGACAAAACATTTGGGATGAGGCCACACCTCTCGTAAATAAGATTACATAAGATCAAAGTAACAGCATCAAAAAATATTACTTGGATCCTTATCTTGCAGTTTTGGCCACTGTTCATCTCTTGTGGACACATTATCAGGAGAAAAGCAGCCACTGAGCGAGCATGAACCTCCATCAGGGCTAAATCCAGCTGTACTGATGCTGTTGACTGAACACTGTTGCCTCACTGTGGTGACATAGCAACACTGTCCTGTTATAACAAAAGGATTTTTACCTCCGCCAAGGAGGTTATGTTTTTGCCGGGGTTTGTCTGTTTGTTTGTCTGTTGGTTTCCAAAATAACTCAAAAAGATGGATTTTGATGAAATTTTCAGGGATTGTCCAGATGGGGATAAGGAACAAATAATTAGATTTTGGAAGTGATCTGGATCACTGTCTGGATCCAGGAATTTTTTGAAGGATTCTCCTCACAAAGTCTCTCCTCGAAGGTGTCCATCTTGATATTCTGGCGCAAGCGCAGTGCATGTATTGATTTTTACACATGCGCAGTTGCTCGCGCCCAGGTGACGCGCTCACATTTTTGGAGCTGCACGCGGACGCCTCCGCGCCTGTCTGCTCGAGCGCTTCCTGACGTGTTCGATGACGACATTTACATGACGCGGACCCTCGCGCACCAACGCGCACATGTGGACACAGAAAGTATGAATTGGCCTTAACAGTGCTTGGCGGAGGTCTGCGCTCTCAGAGTGCTTTTCTAGTTTTCAGATAAGATCGCGTTTCCTCTGATCTTGCCCAAAAAAATGATGTTTTGTACTTGATCTCTCCAAACAAATTCATCAAGTGCTGTTTATAGGTTTTTCTGCAATGTTGCTAACACATAGACCAAGGTAAGTCAAAATTATCAATAAAAATATCAAGAAGTGGACACATTTGTTGTCCATAAAAAAGAATCTTTTTCTGAAATAATTTGTACCTGACAGTAGTTACTTCCTTCAATTATTGTTTATTTCATCAGACATTGTTTTAGCTTTTTGATTCAACTGAATATTTTACATAATAAATCAAATTAAAATGACATGTGCGAAAAAGATGAGCAGCAATCACTGCCAAAAAGCGACCACAGTGGTTCAAACAATTAGCTTGAAACATGATTAAATGTTTATAATATTTTTTAGTGGTACCAACAAATCTGTCCAGGCTATTTTAGCATATCTTGGTAAAATAAATGAAAAAACTCATGTCTATTCACAACTTTATCAGGTTGCTTTATTACGTATTATATGCAGGCAGGTAAAAATGAGACTATTACTTTTACTTAAATTACTTTTCAGGAGGAATGAACTGTACAGGTACCAACAAATTTGTCCACATCTGTATCATCCTGGCTCTTTGCTCTTTGTCACCTTCATCACCATTTACAGACTTTGAGGTGATATTCAGGATGTTGTTTTAACCTTATCCCCACAATTAAGCTAAACTTTCCATTTCAGAATATTTTGTTGGAAAACTAAAGACGGACAAGTAGTTTTAAACTTAACAAGTAATCCCTGGAAACATTTTGATGCTGAAACTGAGGAAGCATTTTGTGAAAAGATCTAATCAGCCTCCCACACACTTCACACTGCAGTCAAGCCAATGTAATGCTGGGACTGAGGGGGTTGCCGTGCAGCATGGAGCTGTGCAGCACAGTGTTGTGTTGTGTTGTGCTGTGCTATGCTGTGAGGGATAATGATCCGTGGCTGTGTAAGCCATTAGTGAGTAAGTGGTTATGTTGGAGCCCCTGTATCCCTGATGCCTGCTGTCACTTTGATAAATATGCAGCACACAGATGCCCTCGCATGAAGCGGCTCTCTGTGGCAGATAGAGGTGCCATTTAGTTTATTATGTTCCCCAGAATTTATTAATTGTCATAAATATTTCGAGTTTGGAATTGAAGTGAAAGTGTGACAGTGTTTGTTAGTAGTCTTTGTGCGTGCGTGGCAATCAGTCCGACAGACTGTAGTATGTTGTGGTTACAGTTGGCAGTCCTGGGACTTGCGTAGACCGGCAAGCGCAAGACCCAGAAGACAGGGAACCACGTGATGAGAAAATGACAGCGCTAGCTCTGACATGCATATCCGCTGACAGCGAGAGGAGCCTGCATGTGTGTTTGTTTCCCAGTGCGCTGGATTCACCCTTGACTCCCTTCAAAAGCTGATTTGTTTGGGTCACCTCAGCAAACCTCCGCAGACATTCGGGGAAAGACTTCCTGCAAAGCCGTCTCTTTTAAGTCTGCTTATTTTCACCTCATTTCACACCAGTATGAGATGGGCTTCTATGAAAAGGCTCAATTCATGGTCCACTGAGTAGGAGTTTTTAAAAAGAATACATTAATAGATGCGCTGCCTGAGTTCCCTCTAATGTCAGGCGAGTAGCCGGGCCTTACAACCGTATGCTGGCCGGCCCTCTTTCACAATGCTTGTATGAAAGGACACTCAGTAAAAAGCAAACGTATATATTTATTCATGGTGAGTGTTTGTTTTTAGCCTGGGTGCCTCTGTCCCACATGCAGATTCAAAGCTGTGATTCTCACATGGAGTGGAGATGCGGCAGCTTTTTGTCTGTGTGAAAGGTTGGAGGAAAAGAGGCTTTTTCATGGTCTGAGTCCTCTCTGAATCAAGCTTTACATCCTGCTCAACTCTTTTGCAAGTGAATTAGATCCAGGGGCATTATACTGTGAATTCCCTGGGGTCAAACAGACACAGATAATTGTATTTTCTATTTTCTCCGCTTTGCTTCTCCCTTTCCCTGTGTGTAGATCTGTTTGCTGATTGTCTTCATCACCTAAATCTTTTTTGTCTATTTTTTTTCCTTGGTAAAATTCTAAATGAGTAATAAATCTGTTTATCCTGTTTCTCAGCAAATATATTACAGGAGCTTTTGTTAGGTTCGGTTAAAAATTTTAGCCCTTGTCTGGGAAATAGCTGCTTCCCCAACTGAAATGTAACCTTTGTAAATTCATGTAGCTTTTGTTTTCACAGTGTAACTGAATAGTGCCCCCTGAGGTTAGCAATTAGTCCTCAGAACGGCTGCATGTTTAGGTGTGTGTCTGCCTGTGTGCTGGTTTTCAGGCGTATTTGAGCAAGTGAACCACGGAGCAGAAACTGCAACACAATAAAGTGTCTGAAAGAAAAGGTCTGGAAGTTTTTCAATTGTGCTAGTAGGTTAATCTTCAACCCAGCACTGGGCTGCACACTGGCAGGTTCCTCGGCAATACTCACACTGGAAAAACTGGTCTGGCAGTGAGATTTACTGGCTTGCTTCGCCTCTCCCAGTTAGGACTGTCACTACTGTAGCCAAGGGACTGTTCTGAGAGAGTGGAGATACCAGCTCTGTGTTCAGGACTGAGCCAAAACCATCATTTTGTCTCAGTGTGAGAGTGAGCAGGAAAACAGACCTCTTATTATTACTAATCTCTGGATTAGGAAAAGCAGCTTTGGGCCTTCAACTCATCCTCTCTAATCAGCTTCAGTGTATTCAACAAATATGATCTATAACTGCTCTTTCACTTTGCATCTGTGCAAACAAGGAATGCTGGCTTGGTGATGGATTTGTGTTGTGATTCCCAGAATCTGCAGCAGGACCAATAGATTAACACAGAAAGGCCATGAGGAGATGGCTCTGATTGACTCTCCTTTTTTTTTTGGCATCTTCTTCATCACCTAAATGTGTATGATCACTGATCTCTTTGTACAGTTAAGCTCATAATCACTATCAATAGACCTGGAGTATTTAAGAGCTAATCTGGACTTTCAAACAATAGCATTGGCAATGAAGTATCCTCGCATTGATCTCTGCCAAATCACTAAAACGTTCGTAATGAACTTTTATGTCCCCTTGGCAACACCGACTGTTCACATTTACATCCCCGTCATTTATATTTCATGTTTTATATATTTCTTCCAGCTGATCACAGGAGTCATAGAGGATGTGAATAATACAGCATCTTAGATCTGAGCTGGCCAATATAACTGATTGCCTACAGTGATATCACATTCCTTAATATCTCGGGACACATTTGAGTGTGTGTGTGTGTGTGTGTGTGTGTGTGTGCAGCCCCGGCGCAGTGTGAGCGGTGAAGCCCAGGGTCCGTCCGATGAGAAGATCGC
>OOFC01050200.1:59077-70321 GCA_900323345.1 Pseudochromis fuscus | reverse complement strand
GGAGCGCAAAAAAAAAAAAAAAAAAAAAAAAAAAAAAAAAAAATCACCCCCAAACTCCCCATCTTTTAACTGACAACTTTGTCATCTGAATGGATTTTGTTGAAATCTACACACTCACCCAGGATGATAAAGTCTAGAATCTGAGCCAATGTGAAGTAGATTAGATGTTATTTGTGGACACTGCAGATCAAAAACAGATATATGTACATGGGTTATACCTTGGTGGAGGTTTGTACTCTCTGGGATAACTTAACTGTGGATTCTGCCACAGTTATGAGCTTTACTATGCCAGAACCTCTTGGTAGCATGAAGGTAGCCTTGTTAGATATCCCATCGTCTTCTTAAACACTACAAAGGCCACGGTGGTCCAAACAATAAGGTGGTGAGCGTGCAGATTAAAAAAGGTTCCAGGTATTAACCAAAATATTAATCACAGGCAACTGTTTCAACAATATCCCAATATGTTTCAATTAGAGATCAACCGATTTTTTTTTTTTCTTTCAGGGCCGATATTGAAACTGATTTTCAGGAGTCGAGGAAACCAATAACTGATATTTGGGCCGATATTCCTTTGTGATAAAAATGCCAATATTGGTGTCAAATGGGTTCTTTTTATTACAACTTCAGGAGAGTCTACTGCCCTAACCTACCTTTGAAACATTTATCTCCTCACTGTCTGGAGCTGCTCCACCCTGTACGTGTTTGTCCTCCATGCTGCCTCTATGTGTGTGTGTGTGTGTGTGTGTGTTAGCACCGTGTGTCTCCAACTTTCACTGCTGATTGGGTTACCTGTGCTGATTAAGCTGTGGGTGGGACAATGCTGAAGACTACATAGTGGTTGCAGACAGAGAAGTTGCTGCATCTGAGCCAAAATCTGTTATCGGCCATCAGATAAATAAAAAAGGCCAATAGATGTCAAAATGCCAAAAATCATCCAATAATCGGTCGATCCATAGCTTCAATACCTACAGGGTGACACACTATAGGACCAACTGAGTAATCATGAATATTTGTTGTTTTCTGGTGCAGTGAGTCTTTGGTGTGTGTGAACAGGTCTTACTTGAGGCAGGGGATGCTGTCTTTGATTCCCTCCGGTGTCCTGCTGCCAGGGCTGGCTGGGTGTTGTTGGTGGGGTTGGGGCGAGTGGGAGCCCGGCTCGGAGAAGCAAGGATTGTTTTCATTCTCTGACGGAGTGATGACGTCCTCTGACTCGCACTGCAGGCGTACCTCTAATGACTGGGGATGACGCAGGTACAGAAATACAGATAAATCTGCAGTACCTGTCCCAACAGCCTTTATACCACAAAGCTCAATCAAAAAGCACAAGGACTGATCAGAAACAGTCCACTGAGATTACCTCTTTCATTTCAATTCTTATTTCACTCACCACTATCTGGGTGTTGGCGTCGTATTTGCTGAAGCGATACAGGATGATGTGAGCTGAGATGCCGACCACACAGAAGATGCGACTCTGAGGGCACCAGCTGACCATCTGAACAGCGAAAGGGTCTTCTTCCACCAGCTCGGCGGCTCGACCCTCACCTGGCTTTGGCTTCTCAAATACTTTGGAGGTCTTCAGCTTGTACAACATCTGCAGCGTGACTAGTTAGAAACATTTCAGTGTAAATCTTGTAAATGGTGTCATGCATACAGGAGTAACAGAAGGTTTCAGGACAGAAAGACTCTTCACATCAAAGGCCTTGGCTACACAATAACAAGTTTAACAAGAGTAAATATATGTTATGACTTTACTCTGAAATGTTGTCCTCTTTCTGTTTGGGAAGAAAGACCACAACTTTCACCACTGCTGTCTGATTTATGTTGCATTTCACCCTTACACCAAACCGCTGCTTTGCCTTTATCTAAAGAAATTAGCAGCAGTAGCTGTTGTAGTTCATCTGAACTTGTGTCACCAAGCAATCAACCACAGTAATCCATAAGTGTTCTCCACAGCCTGAAGGTAACAATAAAATTTCTTTCAAAAAATGTTGAGAAAAGCACTACTTTTTTTTTAGTATGTATCCATTTGTAAATGTGACACCACTCTAGGCGAGGTGTCTAATTTGTTGGGGAGCATTTCTAATCACTCAAGTGCTATTAATTTGCTTTCTCCTAAGCCCATGGCAAATCTGAAATCACTCATCATGGAAAAATGGTTTGAGTGTGCTGTGCAACAGAGGCCTGAACAAAATGCACAGCTGGTAGCTATACAAGTCAAATTTACAGAGAGGACTTACTTGCAGATGCATCCCAAAACTTAATTGATCCATCAGCATGTCTAAACAAGAAGAAAAAAAAATTAAGAGTGGGTTAAATGCCATAAAATTAGAGAAATCACATAAGTAAGTTGGTTAATCTTCACACATTTTCCAGCTTTTTAAAATGTGACACTGTGCAAGAATCTGCAGCTGAGGTCTTCACACAGGTCTCACAGCTTATAGAGTTATAGTTGAATTCCTTGCCTCCCCTGGGACAACAAAAACACCGTGAGCCAAGAATTTTAGCATTTTGAGATTTTTCATGCTGTGTACTCCACAGAGCATATCTGCATGTTGGCCTCAGAGTGCTGGACTGCCACTGATATCTGTGAGTGTTAGCCAGAAGCAGACGCCACCCAGCCTGCAAACGTCAGAACAGGTTAACATCTTTGTCAACCCCTCACAGAGTAGTGTGGCTGCTTTGTGCTGAGATTGGCACAGAACTAAATCACAAATATAAAGCACTGGAAATACAAAAATACAGTCATGGTGTTGTGTGAAGATATAAATGTCCATTAAAATTGGATTGGTGATCCTGAGCTCTTTTTTCCTTAGCAGCTTATGGGAATGGTCACCATATGCATGAACTAATGATGCAAAGTATTTCTGTACTTTCATAATCTTTTTGTCAATATTTTGGACTTACCCTGTGATGATGATTTCTGGATAGGTGTGGGAGCCTAATGTCCACGTCCCTCCACTGACCGGCCACTCCTGACAAGGGGCAGACAGAGTGCGTCACCACTGCTGTCTGATCTATGCAGTGTTGTTTTATTCTCACCCACACAATATCATACGGCTTCATTTCCCCAAAACACATCCTGTCATCCGCTTATACAAAACTCAGCTGTTTAAACCAAACATTTATTGATAACCCATCGTTTCCTTTAAGTTTAGCGCCAATTATTCTGGAAGGAGGATTTTACTTATTAAAATTTAAGTTAAAAAGGAAATTATTTCTTGATAAAGTAGTACCTCACAGTCACACTATTACATAAGTCTCTTTGTAATTTTTTTTTACAGTGTTTATGAACAGTGTAAAGATTTGATTACATGACTATTTTAAAATTTCAATCACAACATGCATGAGCATCTTAACAAGAATAAATTATCAAACAAGACTCAAAGGAGAGATTGAATTTCTTTCCTCTTCACTACCTTTTGGCTGTAGCCGGTCTTCTTGTGTTTGGCTCCTATAGAGTAGAGGATGGGAATAATGTCTGGTGGACACTCTGCGAAATAGGCTGTGCAGGTGACTGGAGACTCATGGATGTCCATGGGGTAAGGGTTCTCAAAGACAGGGAAGCTGCAAGATACAAGCATACGATCTGGTACAGTATAACTTACACCACTGTGGTATAATGGAGACAGGAAGAACTGAACGTCATCATGTGTATACTGAAATGGTATTATTATTTGATGAAGTTGGAAAAAAAAATCCATTGTGGTTGCTTACCTCAACTTTTGGATTGTTGAGTGTTCAGTCAAGTTATTGCTAATTTTTTTATAATGAACAATTTATGCACGATGAGTGCAATGAGCTGAGGGTGTTAAAGACAGTCTGGACATGATAAACTATTTTATCAGGAGACATTTATATCTAACAGCGCTAATTAGGTAACCTCATTTACAAGGGAACCTAATTTATGTGTTTAAGTGTTTTTGTATTTCCTGGTTTTTGGTGTTAAATTGTCAAAATTGCACCAGATCAGCAGCTTTCACCTTATACCTGCCAACAGTATTAGCAGGTTAAATCTAACTGGAACCAGTTAAACCAGAGAGAAAAGTAACAGGGTTTATCTCGAGGACAGCATCTTATCTTAATTCTAAAAGTCCTCCTCAGTGGCACTCAAATAAAAAATAAAATTTGTTTCTGTAAGTGCTTTTTTCATAATGCTCTGTCTGTCTAATGTCTAACAACAATAAAAAACATTTAGCTGTGAAATATTTCAAGAAGATTTTGAAATGTAAAAGATTAATAAAATATATAATTCTGTGTTTGAATGAACAGAAATGTATTCAAATTACATGTATAATTATTTTTATTGAATATAAAATATTGACAGATCTTGTGTAATTATGGAGGTTTTCACACAAAAATCTTGTGTAAATGTTTTTATTCTTTTAATTAAAACATAAAAATGACAAAAAAAATCATTAAATTTGATTTCATGTCAAATTAAAGCTACAAATAATTTTTTGGGTCAGCTGAACTGATTTTTTTTACAGTGTATGTGAAAACCTTACTTGCTCTGTGTTAGATCCACCACGATTAAGTCCTTCTCCAAAAGCACCACCACTGCGTAAGGCTCCTGGACCTCTGAAAGACACAAAGCCAAACAGATGAGGATAATATTTAACTAAAGTTATAGGATCCTTAATCTATTTATGGAAGTCTTTTTTGTAAAGAGTTACTTAATTACACATCTAGTAATAACGGAGCAACGTTCCCATTCATTTGAAGTGGAATTTCTAACCACCTGATGAATGAAAGTTCAGTATTTATTATGTCTTTAGATGTGTTTCTGGTCTCTACAAACTCCTGTGGGAAACATCTGTCTCATTAGCTGCTAAATGCTCCATTATGTTCACCAACCAGCCACTAACTTTGCTGTTTGGTGCTGAGTCAGTGGTGTACAGTGAGTTTAAAGAGCTTCTTTGCTGAAGAGATGGTGGCTTTAAGACCGCACAAACCACTGAGCTGAGCCCGGACGTTTTGTCATTGACTCACCGTTGTTGTAAGGAGTCTCGCAGAGCACCATGAACTCTACAATAGGATAGTCCATCTCCAGCACAGTAATGGCCTTCCCGTGCATGATGGTTAATGTCGGCCGTCGTCCTGCCTTGTCGTATGACAGACCCCCGGAGAAGATGACAAAAGGCTCGCTGATGTGGAGGGGGAACAGAAAACTAGATGGTTATCTCTTTGTCACCTGGAATTAGCCAAATAAATATCTGAAGAAATAAAGGAATGAAGCGATTATATTTACCGTATTTTCCGGACTATAAGCCGCTACTTTTTTCGGACGCTTTGAACCCTGCAGGTTAAACACCGGTGTGGCTCAGTATTGGCGGCACGAAGCTCGTTAGGTTTTTACAAGCTAGCAAGCTCCGTGCCGCCGATACATTTAGCCTCGTCACATCAGACCTGGTCAGAGTGGACCACATGAAACTGTTGAATAAACTCAATAGCGGCTTATAGACAGGTGCGCTCAATAGTCCGGAAAATACGGTAATTATTTATTTTAAGACATGCCTGCTTCTTGAGGTCTTGTACTCCACTTTGAGTATGGGTTTACATGACTCCTTTCTCCCATCCTTCTGTATCTTTCCTAAATGAAAGAAAATAGCAAAAATAATGCACAATAGTCACCAACAATAATACATTTTACTAAAAATACCTTGATGTTTTTCCTACAATCTCAGGTCTGTATAGCTGTAATCACAATGTAGCTTTAGTAATAAGTCTCACTATAAAATGGATCATGAATTAGTTTCATTACAACTCCACCTTCACAGAAAATTAGTGTTTTAGCTCCCATGTCCCAGCTTTTAATTATTACATGCTGTGTTCCCAGTTTTTTAAGCAATGGCAGACCATTTTTAGAGTTAGCGCATTAAACAGAGTTATTTTTTTTCCCACTTCTTATAAAATAATGATTTTTTCTTTGACACAAGGGGAAACTCTCGGCTGAAACGCAGAGGGACCTTGGGTTTTCCCGCATGGATATAGTGCTCTGAACAAAGACCCAGCACTCTCTGATGAATGAAAAGAAAATATGAAAAAACATAGAATCTCTACACAGTGAGACTTGCACTGCTCCTGCTTTTCATAAAAACAAAATAGAGCGATTTCAAATAAGTTTGAATAAAGCTACATCCTCAAAGTACAACTGATAAAAAACAACTTTAATCAGCCTGCTAACAGACATTATAATGTTAATGTTATGGATTATGTTGTATGTATGACAAAGTGTCTTGTTCTTTTCAATGTTTTACGAATGCGTTATGTGCCAGGATAGGATATAGTAGGAAAACATAATCTACTCTCTCCATCTACTTTACATAGGAAGAGTAGCACTTGACTGTACTACTGGGACGCTCCCTCCTATGACAACACTTCACACTCGATTAAATAGAGTACTTTCCCTGTACTGACTATAATAAAACCTACTGCAGATTTCTTTAAAAAATGCTGGAAAATATATGCAGGCTGTAAAAACATTACTTCATACTGATGCATTAACTGAATTTGCTGATTTACTGCCAGGGCAAAAAACAATTCAGAAATATTTCTAAAACCCTATAATAATAATAATAAAATAAAATAGTGCTTATAGCTAAAGGCTTGGCTGTGGTGTTGCCAGTGTTAGCAGGATGCAATAGTAATACAGTTTATTTATGTTGGTGGAGGTTCAGTCTGAGGTGGATGGACAGCAGGCCACCAGTCTTCCTCGACCTCACAGTGTGACAACACACAGCACAACAAGTGACAGCAGCATCCGGCAAACAAAGCAGGAAGGAAACCAAACAGTTCAAATGTGAGCATTTCTACAGGACGGCGAATTGTCACAGAGGTGATGTGTGATGTGGCTGACTTACAGTATCCGGTTAAATTTGATTAATTTGGTGACTACTACAGTCTGAGTCTATTTCCCACCAGATTACGTGTTAACTTTGACTCTCCCCAGTTTCATGTTTCTAGTTCAATCTCTTCTCCTTTCCAGCTCCTCCTGTCCTCTTCCTCCCACTTACTATCTTTCTCTCTGCCAAATATCTGGCATATAAACAATCTGCTACTCTGTCTTGCAGGCATTTGCCCTGTCCCTCATCACCCACATCCTCCTCCCTCCAGCCTTCCTGTTTTGTCTTTTTTTTACCCCCCCTCTGAGATCACAGCTCACAGCGAAGAAGCAGAAATCTGACATGACCACGATGCCCTGCCAGTACACAAATCAAACCAGAACAGCAAAGAAACCACAGTGGGATACAAGTCAGAAGAGAGGATGCAGGATTACATATGTTGTGGAAATTTTACAACAGTACCAGTGTTGAAGCTTCTCACCTGACAGTCAAATGAATTACAAATGGCACAACTCACATATCACAATGACCATCATTTTCAGATTTGCTTTGTCCTCTAATCAATTAGAAATTGACAAGGTATTAAGTAATATATGCAGAAAAAACAAACCGAAAGAATATTTTGTTATGTGAGCTTTTGTTTAAGTGTTATTCATTCCCAAATAACACATTTGAAATTCTACAAGTAAGCAGTGTTATAGTCAAAACCGTAGCAACCCAGACCAAGACATTATCAAGACTAGAGAGCATCGAGACCAAGACAAGACCAAGACATTTACAGGTCAAGACCGAGACAAGACCAAGACCAAAGAAAAATCACAACAAAACAGAACCGAATGACCAGTATTTTTTTTTTTTTTTTTTTAAATTATGTTAGCTTTCACATAAACACAACAGCAACAAAACCTAATTTTCCTAGCATGTCCAGTCGTCTTCATTCACACCCTGTGGACAGGGGGGCATGTCACTCCAGGTGTCACAAAGACATCATGACACCAGGAAGGCAGCAGCTACATTCTACTTTTCTCACTTATCACAGAAGTACTGGCCTGGACTTGACCAATCTTGATCAATAAACCTGAGTCCACCCTGTCTGAGATTGAGACAAGACTGAGTAAAAATGACCAAGACCAATCTCGTTTACTACAACACTACAAGTAGAGAGTTATTTTCTCCTCACATCACACAGACGCTCTTTGGAACTTCTGAACCCCTCATTAATTCATTTTACAATAAATCCATTAAATCAGTTGATCAACATTTCCGTTGTTTCTGTCTGTTGGAGTGTGTGACAGGACAAATGACCGAGTGTGTACCCCTGGCTTGGGATGGTCAGAGTATCTCTGCATCTCACCGTGAGGGAAGGTGACCTGGAATGGCTTGGTGGTGTTTCTGAGGTTCCATAGCGTCAGGCTGCCATCTGAGTGACTGCACATGAACTGCTTCCCTTCATGATGCCAGCTGACTGAATGGATGGCCTGCACCAATCAAACACAGAGGGAAGATATTCACAAACCAGTCAGAAAGTATACATTGTACTGTTAAATTACATTCTGATTCAAAGAGAAAAGTAAATTATGAACCTTCACAAAAATATACTCGCCAACAACAAAAAAAAAATGTATTTTGTCAAGGGATGGTTGACTATTGACCCTTTTTGTCCACATACAATAAACTAGACAGCAATTAGAGAGCACAAACCTCTGCAAGGGGATGATCCAGCTGTACTGATCCTATATCATGAACACTGTTGCCCTCTTGTGGTGAAATAACAACACTATCCTCTGCAGACATTTGCCCATGAAAACAAATATTATGTATTAAGTATTTCAGTCTGGTGAAAAAGTGCAACGTGTAAAATCAAAACAACAAACTAAAAATAAGTGACAGGGCTTGACTTATTTTTCTTTGCAATTCAACACATATCTGTTGTTCTTTTAACCCTCATTGTGTATTCTTTGGGAAAGCCCTTTGAAAATATTATTCACAGCTACTAATGTCAAAGTTACAGAGGTCATCACCACAGGGAATGGCACGAGGACAATATGCAACCTCCATTGTAATGTCCAAAAGAAGAAGAGGAAATTAGCTCTGACATTGTTCTAAATTAACCTTAATACATTTGCACATCCAGGGTGAGGCAGCTTGCAATATTTAGTCATTTGTGGGGTTTTTTTCCCCTCGAGAAACCCGAAGAGATTTGTTTCCCACACTTTTTTTTCTCCACAAGGCTAAAAAGGTCAACGGAGACTTCTGTTGAAGCTCAGGTCTAATTACTGTTAATGAGGCCATTATTTGTGTTAATTAAAGTACACCTAACATTTACATAAGGCTGACTAAAAGCGTGAACACGGTCACAACATTCACTCCTCACCGTTATTTATTTATTTTTTTCCACATGCTGCATAAGTGATAATTTAATGTCATATTTTCCCCACTAAAAAATAAATAAATTATTAAATAAATGATGCAAAATAGAAAAGCCTATAAAAACCTAGTGCTCTTGTCATTAATTCACGAAATAATGACAGGAGCACAAGTATAAAGCTTTTAAATTGCGCCAGTAAAATTAGCTGTAATTTGGTCCTTCCACCCTTGGCTGAAGAGGTGTGAGACGTCCTGCTACAGTGCAGATGGTGCACAAAAAAGCACATTATTAAAGAGAGCAGAATGTGACTCTTCACAGGAGTTAAAAGGGCAAACGAGAGGTGCAGCAGATGCAGAGGATCGGTGCCACAAGGTGATAATGTCTAAGAGGGAAATTGGGCTCGAGGCCTCATTCGTGAAAGAGAATAATTTTAAAAAGAAAACAACAACAACTGATTAAACAAGACTCAGGTGTGTGTTTGAGAGAGTATGTCTCTGTTTGTGTAGGCAAGTAGATCTCAGACTAAACAAATATTAGAAAACTTGCCCCAACAAAGACTGTATTTCAGTGATGGATGGGTCCGGCAGCACCGATGCGTCAGCGCATGTGTGGAGCTCACAGAGCGAAACTCCACGTCGGTGTGTGTATCACTTTAAGAAAGTCACGTGACGAAACAGCTGCTGTTTCGCCTGTATCGTCAAACTGTGTTTATAAGGAAGGGTGTCGGTCAGCGGGATTCCTCCTGAACCTAAATAAAACCCGCCCTGCCTCAAAGACAAGTACATAAACATCCTCACACAGTCGTCATTATGCTGAAAGTAACGAACTGTGACGAGCAGGAATATCGTCACATTCAGGTAAATTTGCATAAATAAACAAACACAAGCACGTGGACCTCTGTAGCAGTCTGATCCCTCTTGGTGTATAGATGACACCATAACAGACATTTCAGTCATTGTTTGGTATGGACACGTCCATACACAGTTCTACGCCATGGCTATGTCATTAAATCAGTATGTCAGCTGAGTCTGTCAGCAAGACTGCCTGTAATGATTGTTAAGATCCAACAGGTGTCAGTATTGAGCAACACAGTACCGACACGTATCGATACAGTTTGGGTAATGTGTCGCAATGCTTCATGAGGCCTCATCTACCCATCACTACTACACCTCATACTGCACCTCATACCGTTGCTTTATTTTTATTTTTCTTCTATTTTTTTATTTATTAATTTTTATTTCTTTTTTCCATCTAATATCACTTTATCTCATTATTATCTGGACACTTTATTGTATATAGTCTTCTTTTTACTATTATATTATCTATTTATCCTCATTTCTGTACTGTTTGCTTGTTGTACTACTGTGACACCTAAATTTCCCCTCTGGGGATTATTAAAGGAATATCTTATCATAACTTGGAAAATGTGTTGGCCTTGAATTTTCATGTAACGCGTGCGTGTGCGTAAGATGTCGCCGCAAGGACGTACGGAGCAGTGAAGGTGATTGTCGAACAGCTGAATTAAGCCGTCACCAAATAAATTTAAAATTATTTGTGAAACATTGTGCAATGTGAATTAATCTTTTGTCAAACTTTAGATTCATATTTCATTAGGGCCCGAGCACCGAAGGTGCGAGGTCCCTATTGTAACTGTTCCGCTTTTTATTATTATTAGGGCCCGAGCCCTAAGGCAAGGGCCCTATTGTAATTGTAGTGTTTGTTTTTAGGGCCCGAGCCCTGACCAGGGGCAAGGGCCCTATTGTATCTGTAGTGTTTCTTTCTTCTTCTTCTTTTTAGGGCCCGAGCCCAAGAGGCAAGGGCCCTATTGTAATTGTAGTGTTTCTTTTTTAGGGCCCGAGCCCAAGAGGCAAGGGCCCTATTGTAATTGTAGTGTTTCTTTTTTTAGGGCCCGAGCCCTGACCAGGGGCAAGGGCCCTATTGTAATTGTAGCGTTTGTTTTTCTCTTCTTTCTTTCTTTCTTCTTACGCCACTTTAAACCTTAATTTGACCCACTAAACATGCTCAAAAACTCAC